>VXAX01000192.1:1068833-1123880 GCA_013399835.1 Leptocoma aspasia | reverse complement strand
AGCCCCGCAGCCGCCGCGCACGGCGCAGCCAGCGGCCAATGGGCGGGCGGGCCGCCCGTGTTTCCCTCCTGCGGCCAATCAGCGCTCGCTTCCTCCCGCCTTCCGGCCAATGGGAGGGCGCTCTTGGGGCGTCGGTCACATTCAAACCGGGGGCAGCGCGCGATCGCGCTCGGTCGGAGCCGCGTCCCGGCCCCGCAGCGGCGGCGGCGGCGGCCTCGGTGAGGGCGGGCGGGGTTCAGGGCGGCCGGGCCGGGAAAGACAGCGAGGCTATGGGAAGGGACCCGGCCGGGGAGCAGCGGAGTGAGGGAAGGTGGGTGGGGAGGCAGCGGGGCTGCTGATCTGCCGTGAGGCCGCGGAGGAGCTGGGCCGGGCTCCTCGGCAGCCCCGGGGCTGCGGCTTCGCCGGGCTTCCGCCCCTGGGGGCGAGGAAACCTGGTTGCGTCTTTGCCTCAGGGTCTTTGTTTATGCCACATTGCCTCACCTGCTGTTCAGCCTCTCTCTTACTTAGCCCTATTTTGCATCTTGGAGTCTTATCCTTTCTGTGCCTTACGTTAGAATTTCACGGTTTTCTTTTTTATTTGTTTGCTAATGTTGCTAATTTTTTTAAATCGACGGTGCCTTTTCTTAGTGTTGGGAGTTTTTGTTATCCTTTTAAAAAAGTCCTGATTTAGGACTTGTAAACAAAACAGAAGAAAGATTATGCACTTTTATAGATTGTATTTTCTAAAGCCTGGTAGATGCTTCAGCATCTACAGGTGTCATTTTACCTCTCCTCTATATAAGACATAAACAGAACAAGTAGTGTAATATAGCAAATACAGTATTTTAAGGCTGGATGCTGTTATTTCTTTTTATTATCAATGAGTATTTTTGAGTGTGTTAGATGTGGAATCTTACCACCAACCTGTACTGCCACTTTATCCATTTACTGCTCTCAAGTCTCTGTCCTTTGGCTCCTTATTTTGGGGGTCCGTATGAGGGGTTGAAGTTACTTTAACTATTACACTTTGTTTAGAGGTAGTTCTTCCTGTTCTTTGCATTACTCCCTGATCTTTGCATTACAGAACTTTGTGTTTTCCCTGTTCCCTGGTTTCCTGTCGCTAGCCTTCTGTCCTGTAGGCGTTTCTAGATCTCAGGTGTGCTGCAGTGGAGCTGTTGCAGTTGCTACCTCAGTTCCCATTCAGTGCCTTTGTAAAAGCATGTGGCTGGTTTAGGTCTTTGCTGTTGTCGGATTTTAAATGCATATACACCAGGGAAATTAATGGCAAATGATTTCTTTAAGAGTAATTATGCAGCAGATTAAGAAAAAATGAACCTCTGAATACTTGCTTATGGTTGAACATTAGCATGAGTAGAAAGATTGCTGGCAAATCATGACAATATGTAGATGAACATGCAAGCTGACACATTTGAAAGGGCTTGTCCTCATTCAAAATGTTGTCTTTAAGCTTTTTTTGTTCTGTTTTTATTACTAATTAGCAATAGTTTAGTTGATGTTGATGAAAACTGTATTTCTGGGCTATGACAATTAGGCAAGCTTACACAATAAGCTTTCAGTGTTTAACCCATCAATTTTTGATACACAGGAACTTCTTCATGATGGAGAACTTCATTTCTTGCCTTTGGATTCTTGGGATCATCTGAGGTAGTCTGGCCCTCATCCATCTTACCTTTTTGACAAGACATATCCATTCCTCAGGAGAGTTTTTCTCCATAACAGGTTGAACCTTGAGCAGTTAAACAGCACACCAGAAAAGTAAGTTTGATGTGTATTGTTGAGACTTAAGGTCAAATTTATACAGAAATTTATTTTTCTTTTTGTCTACTGCATTTGGGAAGCTATCACTGCAGGAAGAATAACGAGCCTTTGACATTGGTGAGGAAAATATAAAGACTATGTTTAAGAAATCCAAAATCCACCTGGGAATTGTTAGCAGTTAGAGTTGTAATGAGATATTGTGGTATTTCCTAACATGAGGTGAATTTCTTTTGGTTGTCTTGGTGCTTCAGGTTCTGGAGAAGCTGACTTCATCCATACTTTGAGGGAGAGTGGGTACAGTTGAAAACAAGGTCTCTGTGGATATTCTCACCCGTAAAGGAGATTTGGAGTATCTGATTTCCTGTAGCCCCTTCTGCAGTATTTTTAAAAGGCAAAACTACAAAGTGTACTACAATTTTCCTTATGCAGTAAATAAGTGTCATCTGTAGACTGGCACATGAACAGTATTTCCTATAGTAATCACCTATGTAATTTTTAGCAGTGTGATCCCCAAAAGATGGGACAGTTTACAGACCTGCTCTCAGATCAGCCTAAATTGCCTCTGAGGGAGAAATAGATATTAAAGCAAGTTCCAAACAAGCATTGAAGTTAAAATCTGTTCAGTGTACATTTTTGACTATAAATGTACACTGGGGGTGAGGGGGGTTCCTTTACTTGTCTCTGTTCAGTGAAACAAAATTAACATTTCAGATGCTATTGATTTAGCATAGAGTCTTTAGTTCTCATAGGATTTTGGGCTTTCTTCATCATAGATGTTGCCTGAGGCTATTTGAGTGTCTCTCCAGACCCTTAAGGTGTTAAGGCCTCTTTGTAGTGGTAATGTAGATGGTGCTTTTGCTGGACTAAGTCTTGGAGTTCACACAGTGAAACTGTGTTGTGAACCTACAAAACAACACTTCTATATAGACAAGAGCAGGCTTGGTGTTCTTGGTGGGCCATATCTAGTTCAGGATGAACATGAAATATGCCTTATAAGCACGATGATCTTTCTGATTTATAGTCTTTGCTTGGGGAAAGCTGGGAGCTTGGTGCTTTTAAAGACATGACAGCTTCTGGTGAATAATGCTAACAATTATTTGTGGGACTTCCTGAGAGTGGTGCCTGGTGTTTTTTTTAGATAGTGGGGTTAAATGTAGATGAACTTCATTCCATTCAATTCCTTCTCTAGCAATAATTCAGCTAAAAGTAGATCTGAAGTTTCTAGCCCTCTAGCAACTTTTTTTTTGATTTGTTATACACAAGTATAAGAGGAATAAAAGCCAACATTTCACTGTAAAACTAAACTTAGTCTTTCTTTGAACCTATTTAATCTGTCTGAAGTGCATTACTTTCCCTGTTTCTAGGCCCAGCTTCACAATAATTAGGATGTCAAACCCCCTGAATATGCACTAAATTCACCACAGTTTTTACTAGAATTCTCATGTTCGTTAGATGCGTGGAACATTAATGTGGGAAAAGCTGTTTATTGTAGGCAGAAAAGGAAGAAATCATTATGGTTTTTTTAGTTTATTCTAGCAGTCTGCTCATATTGCCTAGATTCTTCTCTCAGCTCTATACATGTATTATCTCAGCAGATGATATACTGTCAGAACGTTGAGGATTTGGCATAAGTTTCTTGTAAGAAGCCTTTGAATCTCTAAACCTCCTTTCAGAAACTTAAAAATAGGTGTCACTTGTCTCTGTCCTTTGAACAGAGGAGAATGTGAATTCTTTCATGCTTAGCCCGCTGTGAGAACTAATTGTCCTAACCTGTGGCAAAGAGCTTGGATTACCACTGTGTGCCAAACTAAAGCCAGCCTAATTATGAGTACAGAATGTGATTTAATGTGATAGACTGGAAGCTATTTCAGGCAAAACATCGTACTCCCTATTTTATTCAAATGCTGAATATACCTTATTGGAAAGAGCTACTGTGAAGCATGGATTAGGGTTTGGGTGGATCAGTTAAGTACCAGGTCTTTTTGTTTGTCCAAGTTGTCTTCTGTGGAGAAGTTTACTTGTATAACTACATTGACAAATGCTAAATAGAGTATTTGTTACATAGTGTGGTTGAGTCTCAAGCTCCAAATTATACACAAGATGCTTTCCCATGGTAATTCCAATCAAAGTGAGCTACAACAGGGTTCTTCAGTAACTCCATTGTTTTTTAACTTTGTGCCTGCAGATGGAGGAGACAGACCGAAGTGAAAGAGGATTGCCACAGATAACATCAATCATGAATAGAGTTAGAAACTTGAAAAACAAATACAGAAATGAAGAGAATATCACAGATGAATTTAACTATACTAAAATCTCAGCTGATACAACAGGTACTTGGTTTTGTTATTCTACTGTCACTTATACAGAAGATCTTAACCTAGACTGAGTGAAAGAACCATTAACTGAAAGGATTTCAAGTTTAATGTTTCTTCAGTATTAATGACCACAAAGTTAATTTCATCTCTCCTTATTTCTTAGCTCTGTTGCTTTAATCTTGTTTAAAAAATAGTCGGTAACTGTCTTGCACAAAAGCTTATAATGTGCTTTCTTCTGTACATGTTTGCTGCTGTTTTAATTGATCTTCTTTTTTGTTTTTGTCAGATAACTCTGGAACTGTCAATCAAATAATGATGACAACAAATAATCCAGAAGATTGGCTATGTTTTTTGCTTAAACTAGAGAAAAAGGGTGTTCCTCAGATGGATGTTAGCCTACTCAATAGACTCATTGGCCGTTACAGTCAAGCAGTGACTGCGTTACCTGCAGAAAAGTATAGTCAAGATGAGAGCTATGCTCGCATCCTTGTGAGATTTGCTGAGTTGAAAGCGTAAGTATAGATTTTCAATATGAGAACTCATCGTTCTGTTTTTGAATTAAGATAAAAACACCTTGTTTCATAGGTGTTTTCTCAACAAATTATCATTTTGAGTGTGGATGTTTTCCTTCTGTTTCCTTGAAGGTAAGTAGCTTTGGTTAGTCAGCTTATCTGCTGTCTCCACAACACTTGCATTTTTTGTATATACTAATAAACATGATTGTTTGGAGCAGCGTGGTTTTTCAGATGTGTTCAGACATAATTTGGGACAGGGTTATAATTAGAATTTTTTTGTAACGGGTTCTTTTGTCACTTGAAATATTACAGCAAATATTTTGATGGAGAGCTGTATTTAAACAATGCAGCAATCTAACAATTAGAGCTGAGCAGGTGATCTTCCAGTGAACATAGCTAATCTTTTTCTTGTACGTTCTTCCCCTATTTGACTTTTTGGCATATGGTTTCAACTTGCAGTATGATAAATGTCTACTTCTCTGCACTGTCATTTGCATGGATCTTGCTGCATCACTGTTACTAAAAGCATACAGTGGAAGTAATCTGTTGAATCTCCTGTTGAAAAACAAGTGTGAATCTTTACCTTGTGAATCTTGTGACCTTGTGAATCTTTAGTATCTTGAAGAGGGAAAGTGTGTAAGTGGAGTAAAAAATCTCTTCCAGAAAGGTTTAAAGATACATTGCAAGATGGCATTCTTATTCAAAGATAAATTGCTTTTCCTCAGAACAGAAACTGTGTAATAATAGGCTTCTGGATCCTAGTTTGGGGAAATTCTTTTCCAGAATAGTGATCAAGTCACATCTGTTATCTCATTGTAGGAGAGTTTAAGTTCAGAAGGATTATTTCCTACCTCCCCAATCACTTGGACCTATCTTCACTTGATTTTTAGGGCATGGTTTGAAAGGTGGATACTTTTAAGATGCATGCAAGAGCTATGTTGAATATTCTGTGTGATGTATTGCAGAAAACAAAACCAAAGGTGCTGTCAGAAGCTTGTTAATGCATTAATAGTATGAACAGTTCTAGTTGTGGTGTCTTCACCACTTCACCATAAATGTCTTTGGTTGTTTTACTACTATAGCCTCTAGGGATCTTCTTGGGAGAGCAGTCTGTCTTGTTTCACTAATAAAATGCACTCTACAGCTGTACTAAAATAACTACTACTTTAGTAGTCAGCATTACAGAATCTACCTATCTCACTAGGTAGCTCAGATCTGCTCTTTCTGTTTTCTGCTGCATATTTTTTAATTGGAAAATATCATCAGTCATATGTTTCCTGACATGCCTAATAAAAATTTATTTTAAAAAGATGAACAACTCACTCCAAACCCCTTTTAAGAGAATGTACCCACCAAAATCTGATATAACATCAGTCCCACTGGAGCTTCATTATAAGCATCTCCCTAAATGATGATTCCTCATTTGGAAATTACTTTCAGATACTAGCTTGTTCTTAATCATTTTTATAAGCTAATACTGCCTTGTCCAGAGTAGCATATAATAGCTATTATTTGTATGAAACTATGTTTATGAACTAAATCTGTAATCTCACCAGCAATTAAATTGCTTTTGGCTGGTTGGACCTAAAAACCAACTATGTTGATTGTCTGTAATTTTTGGAGATTATTAAGTTAATCAGTGGCTACTTATTTAGATCATTTGTGTTTGGCATGTTTACTGACTGCTCATAACTTATTGTCATTGCTCATAATATTTTTGTTAAAAATTTGCCTGATGATCTATACTTATCTTCTCTGTTTCTGGCTGTCAGTTTGTCCAGTACTATATCTCTTGTCTTTGCTTGGTTTTAGCTTCTGTTAAAGAAAATCCTCTTATCTCATGACTTTGTAGAGTGCTTCTGGTTTATTTTTAGCTATTGCAAGTAAAGCAATACTGCAAGTTGAGTGACACTGATAGTTGCTCAGATGATACTAGCATGGGTGGGAGAAGAAATGTGCTTTTCAGTAGAATTGTTTGCTGTTCTCCCAAATGTTCCACCTAAACAAGGTGGAAAAGCAAATCAGCATCACAAACTTCAGAAGCAGTGGCAATAGCTTAAGATTTTAGTATCTATTGCTATCAACACTTTTTTGTTCTGATTGTAGAATGTTAAGTGGTTGGAATGGATCTTAAAGATCATCTAGTCCCAACCCTTCCTGCTATAGGCAGGGGCACCTCTCACCAGACCAGGTTGCTCAAGGCCTTCTCCAGCCTGGCCTTGAATGCCTCCAGAGTTGGGGCATCTGCAGCCTCCCTGGGCAACCTGTTCCAGGTCTCACCACATTCACAGTAAAGAATTTCTACCTAACATCTAGCCTAAATTTCTTCTTTCATTTTGTACCTGTTTTTCCTAGTTCTCCCACTAGAGTTCCTGACACTAAGTCCCTCTCTGGCTTCCCTGAGGCCCCCTTCAGATACTGGAAGTTTGCTATGAGGTCTCCATGCAACCTTCTCTTCTCCAGGCAAACAGCCCCAAGTTTCCCAGCCCATCCTTACAGGAGGGGTGCTCCAGCTGCCTAATCATCTCTGTGGCCCTTGTCTGGACTTGTACCAACAGGTCCCTGTCCTATTATGTTGGGAGCTGAATGCAGTGTGTGAGGTGGGATTTCCCAAGATCAGAGGGGCAGAATCCCTTCCTCTGACCTGCTGGCCACGCTCCTTTTGATGCAGCCCAGGACTCCGTTTGGCTTTCTGGGCTCCAAGCGCACACTGCTGGCTCATGTTGACTTTTTCATCAGCTATCACCCCTGAGTCTTTCTCCCCAAGCCTGCTCTAGGTGAGAAACTGGATTATTCCGTTCTTGGCGCTGGACTTTTTTTGTCCTGGTATCTTATTTAGCTGCGGTTTGGCTGTGCCAATACCTTTTGCCCTATTGTGATACTGAGGTTGTCTGAAGAACCCTTGAGTGTGCTCTGAAACAGTCAAAGACAGGCAATGCTTCTATGATTGTCTGTGTTGTACTTTAGCAATGCCAGGCCTGCTCTCGTGGAATGCTTCTGGCTGGGGCACAGTGCCACCAAGCGTGTGGCACTTGGTGCCTATCGCTAGCGTTGTATTTATATATTATATATAATATATATAATTGTGTATATTGCTTGTTCTGTGTATTGCTATCCAAGCTGCTGCTGCTTTCTACAGGAACTTAAATTTTAATGAACTCCTTGACAGTGAATGTAATGCATTGCAGCTTAGTTTCTCTGGCTCAGACTTTGCCTGCAGATGGGTTATTCTGTGCCCGTCCTATTGCTTTGGATGATCAGAGCTGAGTTCAGTAAACCTATGGGACTCTAGTAACATGCCTAAATTATGAGAAACTTCTTTCATTCAAAATTGCACAGAATTCTACTGAAAATGTTCTTTACCTTTCCATTTTGTTTTCTTCTGTACTTTTGTTTTGAACCACGGTCATAAATCTTTTGCTCTTCCCACTTCTAAGTGGTACTTTTGTGTACCTGTTGAGGCAAGGGGGAATTTAGGAAAGAATTCCTTTATCTCTTGATTATAGATGTTGCTGGTAAAAGTGTTAAGCTCCCTTTTTTTAATGTCAGTTGAAATGTAACATTAATGTACTTCATAGTGATGTAGATTTAGGCCTTTTGTATCTTGACTGGTATTTGCATAGGCTGTAGTTGCTCTTGAATATTTAAATGTTGGTGTGCTGTGTGTAAACATTAACCTGCTCAGCAATCGATGGCTAAATATAACACTAGGATTAAAATTTGCCAAAAGTAAATGAACTATGAAGTGTGAAAGAGCTTAAGGATTGAGTTTTGGGAGGGTTCAGCTTGATATCTTTCAGTTATTAGAGTTTAAAAATTTAGAGTTTAAAAATTCTTTGCTTATTTGTAGTTCATGGATTCCTCTAAAAAAGATGAAAATCTTTAGCCTATAGGTGGGTTGTTTTTTAAAAGTTATTTAAAGGCTTCATCCACAAGGCACATGGAAATTCATCCTTCTCAGGCTCTTTACCTTGTGTGACTATGAATCTACTGTCTTTACAGTCTTCAAGATCCAGAGGAGGCACGGGACCAATTTCATCTCGCCAGACTGAACTGCAAGAAATTTGCTTTTGTGCATGTGGCTTTTGCACAGTTTGAGCTATCACAAGGTGTGTAAAAAACCAAAACTTGTTTGGTGTTGCTGTTCTGTGTTGTTCTCAGTTTTGTTATTTTAAACTTCTGCTCCCTTACATAATTTGTAAGGAAACTGATAGGTATTGAATCAGAAAGAAAAAAATCTGGGTTTTTTTTTAAATTGAAATTTACTGAGAACATGTGTTCACTTTTAAAATGAAAATATGCACAGTTCATTGTTTTTTTCTGTTTTAGAAATAACTTTCAATCCAGGCAAAAATTGTTAGTAGTTTCTACTTTTCTAACTTAGATCTTGCAGTGAAAGGCTTTTGAGTAAGGCTCTTCCTGCATTGAAAAGTGAGGCTCAAATACTTTGCTTGCTTGTGGAAGAAATTCTGTCTTCTTCCAAAAAGCATCTGTGGATTGAGTGTGTTTTGTATTAAACCAAAATGCAATTTGGTTGCCCTGGTATTTGCTAGCAAGGTTATGTTGGCTGCCCAGAGGCTTGTATTTTTGGGTGTCTCTTTTGCTTCCATGGGTGATTTGAACAGCAACCTATGTCACTCTGTTTATTTTTTCCTTTGACAGTTTGCTCTGTAGACAGACAGACACATTCCATGATAGCTGTTTTCTTATTTGAATGGAAGAGACTTGATTAATATATTTTAATTTTTTTGTGATTTGTTTTCCTTCATGTTTTTTCAGTATCATGCAAGTTGTCTTATACTGCCTAGTGTGAGAAATTCTCCTCAGACTTAGCTACACTAAATAAATTAATCTGTCTACTCTACACTCTAGATTCTGAATACATTTTACTAGTTTTTCCTCTTTACTTACTTATCTTTATTTTCCACTGATAGTGGTTTGGTCTGTACATTTTTGCTCCAGCACTACTTTTTTAACGGTATTTTAGGATATAGTTTAGATGTTCAAAGTGTGGTCCATGAGGCAGAGCCATTTTGTTAAAATCAATAAGTAGGTACTCATTTGTCATCTCAGATTTTCCAATTTTTCTTAACTGATAAGTTGATTTGCATTGGAGCAGGAAAGGCTGAGAACCAATTCATCCCCCAGAAGTACATGTTATGTTTTATGAATGACTCCTGTACAGGATGGGGAAAGTGTTTGTATGTTTGCATCTTGAAATTACAGTGTTTGCCTTATGCATAAGTCAGTTATCTAACCAGTCTTGTTCTAGTATAAACTTGTGGTATTGAACTTCTAAACGGTAGTAAAAAGAAGCTAGTAATTTATTTAGTGCGCGCTGGATGTTTATTTAAACAGATAATTAAACACTAATACTGCAATAACAAAGATATTGTTAAATAAGTGTAATAAAACCTATTGTGTAATTTAATAAAGTGTAGAAATGTTGCTACAGGTTACCAGTGACTAAATTCATCCTGTAGTTATGGGATGTGTTCATGCAGTAGTTTATCTTACTCTGACAGTAAGTAATCAACCTAGAATGAAGTCCTAATCCCAAAGGAAATAAGCCAGTTATGATTGGCTTTGTTTTATCTGCAGTGTGCTCTCTGATTTGTATCTGTTACCCTTGAGCTGATCTAGGTGTCCTTTGGTAATGTGTATGGAGCTACAGTGTCCCTGCTGGGTGCTTCAAAGAGGATTAGTGGAACATGTGAGTTGTAAATTGTTACTTAAGCGTGCTGCTCCTTTTTCACTGGGTCCACTTAGACCAGAGGGAAAGGAGGAGGGTAGTGCTTTGTTGCTTCTTCATCCCAGCCATTTCAGCAGTGCTTGGCACACCTGTCAGTATTTTCTTTTGCATTAAGAAGAAAAATTTAATTGCACGTTCTCTTCCTTAGCTCACAGTTTTGCTTAATATAAAAGCTCAAATTGAAATTGTGAAATTAGACTTCGCAAATTGATGTTGATTTCTTAATAATTGAATATGGAGTGACACAATAAAGGTGCCATTCTGTTTTTTGTGGCTTTTTTTTTTACTTACATACTGACTACAATTTCATTTAAATACCTCAGATGAGGAGCTGTCTTGTCTTTACTTGGGTGTCTTGGGTGGTGTACTTGAAGGTGATTTGCTGTGAATTGGTCAGAACTCATGACCATAGATAAAACTCTACTCTTGACTATTTCGAAATATTATGCCAAGGTGGTTGATTCAGGCTTTTGGTATATGATGAATTGGACTGATGGAAACTCAAAAATACTTCTGGCTTTATTTTGTGCTTTGGATCCTTATCTGTTAAGGGGGATGAAGCAGTTAATTTTTCACATACATGTTTTGGTGTCATGTTCTTTCTTACTCAGTGAGGCACATAATACAAGGAGGAATTACTTTTGAGTAGCAGGTCTTGTAGAGGCAATGTGTGGTTACTAAATATAGCCAAAGGTAGAATCACAGAATGCTGGTTAAGGACTCTTAAAGCCTATCCACTTTGCCAGTGATTTAAGAGAAAAAACAATATTTGACTATATGGTTAAAAACCAAGTTTAACAAATTAGCACAAAATTGATTTAAATGAAATTATAGCTCATCTAATTTTGGTGCTTCCTTGCTTCAGTGTTTGACATCATCCATTTAATATTTTTGAAATAGGTTACTTAAAGCATAAGTTCCTGATACCTACACTGCACTTCCACCAGCCTGAACTACAGGCAACAGTGATGTTTAACTTCATTTACGAGTGGAGCTTTGAGTGTGGGGGACATGGTGCTCTTAAATATATTACTATATATGAGAAGAAATACTGAAGTATATGCATATGTGGCATGAATGTAAGAACAAAGTGGTTTTATGTTTTGCTGCTTTGGAATGGAGGAAGAAGGGCATTTGGTGTTTCAGGGGCATTGACAGCTGTAGCAAAACATGGCATCATTTTGCCCAGATGTTCTTTAAACCAAGTAAAGTGTTGTGGTTACAGTACACTTTTTTCCCTTATTTGACTTTTTCTAATAGATGCCTGTGTACATGTTTACATATGTAAATTCACTGCTTTAATGTATTGTGTTAACACACTCCCTTTCCCACCCCAGCTGTCTTCCAAGTTCTTTGTTTATGGCATTTAGTCATGTCTAAAACTGTAATGAAAAAATATCCTTGGTTTTCTCTCCTCTGTTCTTAAATGTAATGCTGTCCAGAGTTGTTGTTCATTTAACAACAGCTGGTTTTAAATTTGATTTCTATTAAGTGGATTAAAGATGTTTTATAATATATAAATAATAAAATTTTTACCTGGTCAAATCTAAGTGGAAGTCCATAAAGGTTGTATTTCCTTGCTGATACTACAGAAAAAAAAGACTTTCAGAATGAGTAGGATTTTCTTACAGTTCCTATAACACTAAAAATACTGAGAATTAATATTTTTTAACTTGGTATTCAATTTAATGTGAAAAATTGACTTGTGTGATTTGCTTGTAACTACTTCCAGGCAATTTCCTTAAAATGGCAATGTAGGGGGAGGTGTCCTTAATGAATAATGGCTTCATAGAACTATGCAAAGTGAATATAAGACAACATGAACGGAACCTAAGAATGTAGCTAAGGTTAAAAAAATCTTAGCCCGGTGTAAATTTTTTTTTTTACTTCTGTGATTTCTAACTGTGCTTCTTACACTTAGAAAATGAGAAGAAGTGTAAGCAGATCCTTCAGAAAGCTGTGGAGTGCTCTGCTGTTCCCCTGGAATTGTTGGAAACTGCTCTGCAAAACTTACATTTGAAAAAAAAGCAGTTACTCTCAGATGAGGAGAAGGAGAACTTTGCAGGTAATTGCAGCTTCTTAAAATACTGGGTTTTTTATGCATGTTATGATTCTAGACTGGAAAAAAATCACTGATGTTTGTCCCTTCTGGATACAAACTCAATCTCTATTGTCCAATAAATAGATATATTTGTTTATATTATGAATCTTTTTCCTTCAATGCCTGTTTTCCTCTTGAGTGCAGTGACTGTAGTTTGTAAGAACTGTGGGATGGTAAATTCTGTTATTCTGCAGAGGGTGTTCCTCTGACTGTCATCAGGCATTTGCAGTTTGTAATAGAGACTTACAGCTCTTAAGTGTGAAGTAAGACCTACTGCTCGTAGAGAAGAATTAGAACTGAAATCTACAGGCTAAACCACACATATACAGGTGGCTTGGAGGTGTACCTTGTGATAGACTGGGGAAGCTTTGACAGTCATTTCAGTGAAGTCAAATCTAGGAGAAATAATCCATTTCAACTTTATTATGGACAAAACCCATATGTTTATCAGTGCAAAACTGAAGTGCTTGGCTGTATCATAAATCCTAAGTGATCCTTATTGCTGGGTATATAACTTCAAAAAGGGAACAGGTATTTCTTGAAGTCTTCAAGAGATAAATTTGTTTGGAGTGGAATTGAGCAAAAAATATGGTTTGACTTCAGCATTGAAGTGTGTGTAGCTAACTCTTGCGAGAGTGATGTCTAATACTTCCATATTTTTGCATCATGAAAGGACAGAATTAATGTAAAATAGGTCTGATTTAATTTCCTTAGGGATATATCTTCAGGAGTGGCATTTGAGATTTGCCTGGCACCTATTGAATCAGCCTTTAACTGAAACACTAGCAGGGGTGAATCCCTTTAATAATATTCATCTATGGCATTCATTTTTAATAAACTCTATTTTCTGTCTTATTCTGTTTATCATTAATTGGATATAGACATCATAAATGCCACTGCTGATGTACTGTGCCACAGGAGAATATCTTGAAGAATACCAATATCCTTCATGGATTGTACAATTTCTTGCTGACATTACTGGCTTGTTGCTGCAGAGCTAAGGGAGTACCTGTGAGAAAGCATGGCAAAACCCTGCCTGCCAGTTAGGAAGCAGGGAACTTTGGGGCAAGAGTAGGCTTATTTATTTCTTCATACAAATGAGTTTGTAATTAGATATTTGAAAAATGCTAACTATTAATTCAGTTATTTAAAAATTAAAGTTTAAGAGGTATATAACACCACACTTGAAATATCTCAAACTCTGGGACTTACGTGGCCTAAATCACTGAATTTGGCTTTAAGTGAATTTATATGGTCCTCTGTAGCAACTGAGGCTATTTTAGTGTATTGCCATTTGAAGAGCTGCTTTTGAAAAATTTTTATTTGAAAATATGAATGTTGTATATGTAAATGCATTTGTTCACAGCTTCAAAAGATTGTACAGAATGCTTTTGACAGTTATATGCAGTTAGTGTTGTGATGCAAATGTAAACCATGCATCAAGTTTAGAAACCTTTGGTTTAATTCCTTTTTCTTCTTTTTCGTTAACGCACAGCACATATATATATTTGTATATATATACAAGTATATAAAGTATTTGACATACCAGGTATAATCAAACACATTAGTTTGGGAAAAGGTAGTTCAGTATTTAAGACATGTAGGTCGTAGAACCATTTTAGAATTGTTTTGGGTGGAAGAGAGTCTTATGCCATGGGGTCTTGCTGTGGTCAGGAGTATCATGAGAAGCAGATAGGCTGTCTTACACTGTGAAGGAATGAAAGTATTGTAGATCACCAGCTGGATGTGAGAGTCTAGTGGCCAGCTTGGTGGTAAAAAAAACACCTTTGGGAAAAAAGTGTGGGATGCATTTGAGAGATGGTGATGGTCCTGGGTTGGTAATAAAACTACACTGTGCATCGAGGCACTTGTTTTATTTAAATGGGTAGTTCAGTCTGTTGGCATAAGCAGTTTATAAAACATTAAGTACTAGAAATAGCCAATACTATTCTGTTCATCTACCAGAAGTCTGACTTATGGCTGAAAGTAGAAGGATGTGGGAGAGTTCAAAAGAAAAGTAAAATCCATTTTAATGAACTGATACAAATATATTAAAAGGTCCTTAAATTGTGATTTCTTGCAAGGCTATGGATAGCCATGAATCTTGATGGTCAAACAGATAATTTCCTATACTGATGGAACACAAGGCCTATGTGATATAGAAGATCATTATTATATAATATCTTAGTTAGAATCTTTGAGTGATTTGGGTTGGAAGGCACATTTGAAGATTATATAGTTCCAACCCCCTGCTATGGGGCAAGACCACCTTCCACTAGACCAGGTTGCTCAAAGCACCATTCAACCTGGCTTTGAAAACTTCCTGTTGCCTTTGATTTTTTTTTTTCAAATATGTTCTTTGATGTCTGTCTTGTTAAAAAAACCCAAAAATCTTGTAGCATTGAAGAGATCTTAATCAAAATAACCAGATATTAATTTAAATTTTTAAGAAAAGGTTTGTCAGGAAAATAGCTGAGTGATGATTGTTTATCTGAAGGTGCTTAAAATAGCTTGTACTCCACTATGTTCCCTAATGAAGAATTAAACTGCGTTGTAATGTGAATGTGTTCATTAAGGTGTTGATACATTTTAGTTAGTATATTCTCAGTTCTTGTGGTTTCTTTGTCTCTTAGAAATGACCTTCCCTTCACCTGTAGGGAAATATAATGTGGAAGACAGTGTTCTGAAGTGTTTATTTGTGGGTTCGAGGTTCTAGAATGACTTTTCAAGTAAATCGATTTCTGGTTGTGTTTACCATAAAGTATATCTGAAATACATACGTTCACAAAGTTTATTAAGTTGACTTATTTCATTTCAAGATTAATGTACATCTTCATAGAACTTCTGCTAAATCTTCAATAATCAAGCAAGATCCTCTTCTGGATTAAGATGGGGCTGGTGAATGGGCTTTTTGCTATTGCCTACCTTGATACTCCCTGACCTCGCACAGCTTATATGACCACTCTCAAATTTGCAATCAGTGAAATCAGCTGGTTTAATTTGACCCAATTAATTGCTTAAAATAATTTAGTTGAATTTGTCTGATATGATCTGAATGATTCTAACTATTTTCTCTACAGTTTCAAGTACACAGGAGTCTGGACTTCAGAATATAGGTGGAAATCACAGAAGCTTAAAAAAGAATGATTCTAGTGAAAATTCTACTGTTACTAGATCTTTATTTAGGTAAAGTCTTAATTTCTTATTTAATGTCTTATAACATAATTTAAACTAAACATGTACACTACAGTGTTGTGTGTTTTGTTTTGTGTGGTTTTTTGTTTGTTTTTTCTTTTAGGGAAGAGAAGTCACAGGAACTGGGTGCCCTAGTTAATTACCACAATCCATTGAGACCACTAAACAAATCTAACCAGGTAAAATGTGTAACATTTTCTTTAAAATCTTAAACTCTTTATTCTGCTTTACACACCTGATAACTTTGAATTTGCTCTAAGATTTGCCCATTTGGGAGGATTCCTGTTACCCTAGTATCTGATGATGGTGATGACATGGAGGATTCAGATGTCCCACTCACAGCCAGTGTTATGAAGAGGTATGATTATTTGGTTTACCTACAGCACAACAGATTTTAGTACTCCTTTTCAATGGTACTTTTATTGGATAGTGGAAATGTCAGATGTCAACGTTAAATTTGACTTGAAGGATAGAGACAAATTGTCATTATAGCTGCAACAAGTACTGCAGTACTTGACCTACTTCCAATCTTACTATGCAAATTCTTTGTATGAAAGCATGTAAAGATGAAGAGAAATGATGTTCTGGCTAATCAGTAAGCTCAAAAGAAATGGAAATTAAAGTGGAAATAAACTTAGTTCAAAATATCTTTATGTTTATGTAGTCCAGTTTTTAAAATAAGAGATAAGACAGTCTTGTAACTTTCAAGATATTTTTAAATCCTCATTTTGTAGGACTTCTTTGTATTGTTTCTCACTTTGCTGTTTGAGTGGACCTGCTTTTCTGTACATTTGAAGCTTGTAGCCAAAAGTCTTCACAGAGCTACTTTTTTCATCTCATTCACAAAAAAGGGTGTTGCCACACTGCGTTGGTATGTGATGTAATTAAGAATGTTCCTTCAACAGGCAGACATCCAGCTCCAAGCAAACAGCCTTTGCTGCACCTTTTCCACCATCAGAACCGAAACCTTGTAGGCGTGATTCGTACAACCTGGGAGATTTGCAGGTAACTTAAATGTTTTTTAAATACATAAATGAACTCTAGCTATCCTATGATATTAGTAAGAAAGATAATAACACCCTTTTCAATTCAATAAAGAAATAATGTAGGACTTCCCTTTAAGCAATCATTTGTGGATTGAAAGATTCACTTTGGCTTTTAAACTTGAAAATTGTTATGGATTATAGGGCATTAAAAAAGCTTTCTCTGAACAGTACATCTGATGGGAGTGGTGTTAGGAATGTGATTTATGAAAAGGGGATAAACAGATTTCAACTTGACTACAGGACCTCTTTCAGCTGTAGTCATGAATTTTTACACGGGAATTACCCTATTTAATGAAGTCCATTGAACTGAGTTAAAGTGCTCTATGGAGCCATAAATTACATCTTTTGATAGAGATTTGTTTTCATCAAAAAACAAATGTCTTACATTACTGTGTCTTATGTTTTCATGTCCCCATCCCCTAAAAGAAAACAGAATTTAGACCTTTATTATAGAAACTGGATTATGGAAATTCAGAATGTTGATTTATTTAAAAATAGCATCAGTAATACTTGTCTGTGTAACCTGCACAGTTCCCTGAAGCATGTTTGCTTTGTGGTGCACCTGACATTTAATTACTTTAAGGGAATGTCTTTTGTACACTACTCTTGAGTTTTCCTTTGATTCTTTTTTAAGATGCTTTTTATGTTCTTTAGTCCTTACAAGAAAAAACGTCTTTACAGTTGCAGATGTTGGATGAGGGCAGCTCAGAAACAGCTACAAATTCAACAGTAACTCTCAAAACCAAAGTGGATGCAAATCTTGTGACGAAAAGACAAGGTAACTATTAATGTCATGTCTGAGTAGTTTGAAATAGAATAAGTGTTGAAAATGTGCTGTTCTGTATTTTTTAAAATTGCATTGCTAAATAAAACATTTTTCATAAAGCGGAAGTTACTGCATTATTAACATACTTCTGGAGAATGATTCTTAAAGTTCTTTTAAAAAACAGCCAGTTTTGGTGTATTTCAGAAATAAATACTTCACTACATATTGGGTTATCAATACATGGATTTTGACTGTTGTGTGAAGTCAGCTAGAAATAGGGATGCTATTAGATTACATTATGTTGTGTCTTTCTGGAAAATGTTGTAACCAGTTTGGATTTATAGCAAGGATTTCAGTGCTAGTAAAATCTAGAAGGTTGCTACTAATTATTTACCAACTTCATGGAATATGGAATACGTGTACTAACCTCTGATGGTTACTTGCTAACTACTTCAGTGTTTTGTCAGAAAGCTAGTTCCCTAAGTGGCCTTTTCATCCTGCTGAAAAAATTAGGTGAAAATGTCTAAAATTGCAAGAGTTGGATTTAGGATTGTACAAGTGCATATGTATTGTAGGAAAGAAACATTTCAGTTGAAAAATGGTGTTTTTTCAACTTCAGTGTCCCCTCAGTCCCCCAGGGAACTTTTCCCGCTGACTTGCATTGGGAACAGTTTGGGTTTCAGGTCATACTTTCCAAACTGTTTGTGCTTCATTTATGTTTCCAGGTGAGATGCTGGTTGAGGTAGTTCAGTCCTTCAGCAGCTGAATTGCACTAAGCTGCTCAGCATGGGATGCTGCTTTCTAGTAATTTGAGAAGAAAACTTTTCAACCTTGTGAAGGAACACTCTTAAGCTGTGCTGTTTGCAGCCTGCACTGTCACATCCCACCATTGCACTCTTGTACTACCTGTGCAAAAGGAACCAGGAGACAGAGTGCCAAGTCCCTTTAGGCCTCTGGCTTCAGTCATTACACTGGATTATAGGTTGCCTACTGTCACAGACAACAGACTTCTAATTTGGAGTATGGTAATAAGCTTGAGTGTTTATAAACCTGCTCAATATCCCGGGATGTTGTAGTACAACTTCTGAACATATTCTTATTGCGTGTGTTGATGGAGGAAACAGTTGCATCTCTATTACTGTTACAATATTATCCTAAGATTTTGAAGAAAGCTGCCTTTTGAAATTTTACTACACTGAATTGAATATGGAGCCTGAGGACTTCATTAATGTCTTTTAAGGCCTAATTCCAGTAAATCATCTGTTTTAGTCTGATCTAGAAAATGAGGTAAAATTATTCTAGGAACTTTTCAAGTGTTGAATATTGAATAATTTTAATCTGTGGTTTTTGGATTTTTTTCCCAGAAAATAAAGTTCAGCATCTGGAGCTGAAGATACCAGAGCCCAGGAGTCTGGAAAGTCAACAGCAACAATCTAGTTTTGGTGAAAGCTATAGAAAGCAGTTGGAGCAGATTAAACTGAACTCTCTTAATGCCAGGAAAAAAATGCCAACTCAAGAAGTGTCACAGAAAAGCTGCTATGGAGAGGTAAAGTAAGAAAAATATGTACTACATGTGTGCTAGCATCAGCCTTCTCATGTTGAAGAAATTATTTCTGTGTTCTTATTCCTTGTGTGATGTTTTTGCCCTTTGTAGGGAAAACAAATGAACCTTGAACAGTCTGGTCATGCTGTTTCAAGACGACTATCGCCGCCAGATGCTGTTTCTAAGAAAAGTGACCCATCCCACATTTATGGAACACCCAGCGCCACATCCAAACATTACATGGCCTGGTAAGCTTACTATAAGATAGTAGTTGATCTCTGGAAAGACTTAAACAGATTTTTTCAGCCTTTCTTAAATTTTTCTGTTCAGATAGCAAACATTCCAAGTGCCTGACTTTGAGATTCAGATTACATTTAGGGACCTTTGCCTTTTTGGGCAGCTTTTCAGCATTTGAATGTTTACCATCCAATCAATAAGTCCTTAGTAGAGCATTTACCTTTTTCACTGATCCCTGCTACGTGACACTTTCTTTTGGATAACTTTTTTTGTGTGACTGACAGGCTCTTTAAATTGATAACTATATCAGTTTATTTCCCATGATGCAGGTGTCTGAGGTTTTCTGAAAGCACTTCGAGAAATCCAGAAGCTTGCAGAATTAAGCACTTATGTTAGGAAATTATAGCATTTGTTTATCCATATTACCTTAATAAGGCATAAGCCCCTATGCCTGTGTTGGCAAATCTTTCTAATTACATGATTACTTACTGTTTTCACAAGTCTCTAGGATGAATCATATGGGTGAAGGTTGTATGCTGAGTAAGCACTGTTGCTGTTGGTAGGACCTCTGTCTCTATAGCTGTAAAATTTAGAATATATGTAGGGCATGAACCACATAAGTTCATGAAGAAACTTGATAATAGTCCTTGATGAAATTCTCTTTACTTAGTTTGTATGTGCATGGTTAATATGCAGAATGCTGAGTGTTCCTGCATTCAAAGAAAACCATGCTTTGGACTGGTTTTATACTTTTTTCTTTTTTTTACTTCTGTGATTTTTACTCTACCAAATAAATCCTAGTTATATACATTCTTCTCCAGTTCTGATCTTGGCATTAGTTTGTGTAAATACAGTGGGGGAAAAATAAAGTATGTTCAAAAATATGACTAAATTGATGGTAGACACATCAGGAGAACATCTAAAAAAACCCATAGGATTTTGTGCAATCTTGAGTTTTCTTATGAAAATCCATGATCTTTCTGCTCATACAATGTAGCTAAAGCTCTCAAGACAATCGTGAGGGTTTTTGAAGTTGTCTGTCTCAATATGCTTACTTTAAAAAATAAGTAATCTAAAAAGTTTTTGAATAAATAACAATAAGGTGGAGAAGAGTAATTGGCTCAAACTCTCTTGTAGTCAGCTCTTCTAGCTTTATAGTTCTTTCACTTTTCAGTTGCTGGGAAGTGCCAGCTATTGTCTGAAGATAGTGAGTTTGTGTTTTTAAAAGTATTTGCTAAGTATGTTATAGTTTCAGTGTATTTCTAAAAGGACTTGTAAATGAAGAAGTTGAAGTGGTCTTAATAATGATAATTATTGAATGAAGTGGAAACTTGGGCTCTTGCTAATCGATAGGGTTTAACTTTCAAGAAACATTGAAGATTTCAACTTTGTTGTTAAAATAATCTTAAGAAAATATGACTAATGCAGATATTGTTCATTTCTTTTGTTAGTTTCAACACACCAGTGATAAAGGACAAGTTTCTACCAGGATGTCAAATTTCTACTCCCTACAGCCAATTTCCTTATTATTTACCACATACTCCAGCAACTCCATTTCAAAATCAAGTTGGCTTGCAGGTAACAATTTTCTGTCATTTTTTTCAGTACATATTTTCATCGGGAACTACTTTAGGTAAAAGAAATGTATGTATATATTTTTTTAATCTGAAGTTACTGTTCATCTTCCTGGATGAGTAGTGGAAAGTAGTCTATTATTCCCAAAATAACTTTCTTCGTGTGCGTGTCTGAAGTTAGATGACATAAGTCAGGGGTTGAAAAATCAGTTACATTTTGTCAAAATGCTGGAGCCTTTATGTCTGCAACCTAAGCCTTTTCAGATCCTACTTAATGACAGAGAAAAGAACCAGAGCCTTTGCTTTTGTTCTGCAGTGCTTTTACAGTGGTACTACCCACTACAGTACAGTACCAATAAAGAAAAGCAGTGTGTGTTGAAAACCATGAGTTTGAGGGAGGTAAAAGATCGCATTTCTCTTCCATTCTTGTTAGATTTCACAAATTTTAATATATTTGTTGTAGCCTAACATAATGTAAAAATGGGTTACCTTAGATGTGTTGCACATTCAGGTAGGAACCTTCCCAATTGTAGATAAAACTGGGGGATAAGTTTAAGCTTCCTACTTCCTGTAAGTATTGATAAATTAATAAATCAAACTTGAGGCCTTTATATGACTTGGTGTAGCAGATATGGGCAAAGCAGGCCGTTTCAAGTTCACACTGCTGCAGTCTTCTAGCTAGTAATTAGCTTCAAATAAAATGGTAGATAATTTCAGTACAGCTCTTAAGTTTCATGCTGGGACTGAAAGTCTCTTGGATAATGTAGTTTCTGACATCATATATAAAGAGGGAGGTGTCTTTAATGATCTGGGAAGCCTTATGAAAGAACATCCTTTCCTTCATTTCCAGTATGAAGAGCATTGGCACCTTTTACAAGAATTCAGTGATGTCACATGCCAAATGATGATCAGTATATGGGGTCTAGCTTTTATTTGAAACTTCTTTACTACTTCTAAACAGCTTTATCTTCTTCAGAAAGAGCAAGACAACTTAAAGCATTTCAACTTAATAAAAAGTAGAGCTCTCTTAAATTCTGGCGCACATACCAATATTTATTTAACCTTTTCTATGTGTACACAGGTTCCAGCTTCTGTACCTTCGCATGAATGCGTTGTCATCAATGGAAGACTTTATACAGTGTTAAAGCAAATAGGTAGTGGAGGCTCAAGTAAGGTAAGGTGCTCCTTTATCCTTTTAGGCAGTCACTCATTTACAGAGTAGTAATTCTATTGCAAATGCATGTTAAAATCACCTAGTGAGTGCTTAGTGTTAACATGTACGCATTGTTTGACCCAGGGAACCTAGAGTTCTGCTGGTTTAGTGCTATGCTTAGACTTTTTGCTCTTAAAGATAATTTCTGTGGTAGAGTAAGCATTAAAATGCCTGGTAGAATCAGCTCTTCTGTTATAAGAGATGTGGTGCATTATGTACATCCTAATGTGGGAGGCTGTTGTTAAGAGCAGTGTGATTACACTGTTGGGAAATGGGTGACTTGTAAGGTTGATTGAGAGCCTGAAGGAGACAGACCATTTCTTAACTACTTCTGTAACCTGTGTGAGAAGTAGAGTTGTAGCTATGTCTGAAATGGTGAGTGAGCTGCTTTTTACATGGAAATCTGGGGTCATGGGAGCTTGGGAAACAATATTGGCAAAATCTCTTGGGTTTGTTAAAGGTTCTTATTTTCTTAACAGCATAAGCAGTTTAGCTGCATGTTGTGGGAGACTATGTCAAAGGCCTTACAGAAGTCCAGATAGATGGCATCTCTATCTCTTTTCTTGTCCACTGATGTAGTCCCTCCATCACAGAAGGCCACTGGGTTGGTCAGACAGACTTGCATGGGGTGAAGCAGTGCTGGCTCTCTCAAATCACCTCCCTGTTCTCCATATGTTTTAGCATAGCTTCTAGGAGGGTGTGTCCTAAGGATAGTTAGTTTAACTATCTACGTAGAGGTCTTTCCCTTTGTGAATCCATGTTCACTTTGTCTGATCATTGCACTTCACTAGTACCCAGTAGGATATTCTCTGTAATTTTTCCAGCAGCTGAGATTAGGCTAAGAGTTTTGTAGTTTCCTGAGTCTTCTCTCACATCGTTCTTGTCAATTGGACTAATATTAGCCAGCTTCCAGTCAACAGGGAACTCTAGAAAGAAGAGCTACCTTTTTTGCCAGTGAATGGTTGTAGAATGAGGTAGGATGGCAGGGACCTCTGTGTGTCACTTTCTCATAGTCTGCTTAAAACAAGGCCAAAATAGAGCATGTTATGCATGGGGTTTTGTGTTTAAGTATCGCCAAGGATGGAGATTTCACAGCCCATCTGGACAAGCGGTCTTCCTGTTGGACTATGACAGTGAAAAAATCAAAATATCCAATTGAATTTTTCCTTGTTGTTAGCTATGTCTGTTGCATCTCATATGTTGATGGTCCAAGAGGAGTCTGTCATACCTTCCCTTTAAATAGCTGAAGACAGGAATAGAATTTCCTGCAGCCTTCTCATCTTAAGACGGAATGAGAATTTGTACTCTAAACCTCTTATGTGCCACGTGATCTAGTCTCCAAATGATTTTGGTGTGACAAAATGAATGTGTGAGGGCATATCAAATCTGTATCTCTGGGAGTGTTATTTCATAATCTTTATCTTAGGAGCACTGCAGACTCATGATGTACTACACCTGGTGAAACATAATGTGGCACCAAGATAGCTTTTGATAGAGGGTTGTTTCTGTTGTGGTGTCTTCTTTCTTGATTTTTTTTCCATGCTGACTTGTATGAATTTCTTTGTATTGTTTCTTCCTTTTGAAAAGGTAGACTTCTTTGGTATTCTGGCTGAGTTGAGATGAAGGACCACAGTAAATCAGAATTAGGGATGAATGAAGTTATTAACTGATACTGTATTGCAGGTGTTTCAAGTACTGAATGACAAGAAGCAGCTGTATGCTGTCAAATATGTGAATCTAGAGGAAGCTGATCAACAGACTGTTGAGAGCTATAAGAATGAAATTGCTCATTTGAGTAAACTGCAGCAACATAGTGACAAGATCATCCGCCTTTATGACTAGTGAGTAAATACTAACTTTGTTTTATCAGTATTTCTCTATAAAAAGATATTTCCTTCACTTTTAACATACATATTTTATTTTTAGTGAAATTACTGATCAACATATCTACATGGTAATGGAGTGTGGAAATATTGACCTCAATAGCTGGCTTAAAAAGAAAAAAAAGATGGATCCATTGGAACGAAAGAGCTATTGGAAAAATATGCTGGAAGCTGTTCACACAATCCATGAATATGGTATTTTTAAATAATTCTAGGTATTTGTATAGGATATATGGCAGATAATATGGATCTGGTTTAATTTTGGAGGTGGTATTGTTTTTAGTGTTGGTATAATCTTGGTGATCTTCAAAGATGGGTATTTACTGTGTTTTTAAAAAAAGCAGTGAAGCAGAAAAACAAGGTAAATCTTGATCCAGAGATAGACTTAGCTGACTCAAAAAGAATCTCACAGATATCACTGTTTATATAATGATGTTTTTTTCCAACAGCCAGAAAATACCTTCTGTTGTAGACGTCGTATACTCCCAATTTCACTTGTTCTCTGTTAGACTCAAACTTTAGCTGCTCATTCTCTCCAGAAGTAGCTTTGACCTTAATGACAGCTCTGCCATTTTTATTTTGACGAAGTGTTTCAGCTTTTTCCTAGAGTTCTTCAGGCCTTCCTCTCAGTTTTACCTATATAATTAATGTGTAATCTATCTTGTTTGTATGTATAGCATAAATGAGAGGGCAGACTTGGATCTTTTCCTATATAATAATGAAGTGAAGACTAGTACATATAGCAGAAAGTATCACCTATTTTCAGGACTAGAGCATTCAATAATATAGCAAACAGCAAAACCTACTGAAGTTCAGGCTACATACATACATGTGATGTTTTGAAAAAATACATTGATTTTTGTAAAATATGAAGATAGGATAGTTTATTATGTAGGTAGTAACGAAAATTCATGTTAAATTGTGCAAGTAGAGTTTGTGAGAAGTCAGTTGTGTATACTCCTCAGTGAATGGTACCTTTAATCAGACTAAGCAATATAATGCTTTTATTTTAACTACCTGCTTAGCTAATTAAAGAGAACCACAGGCACAGACAGGCCACCGAATTGCACCAGAGCAGCAGTTCAGTGTGGCCATGTGCACACAGAGCTGTCCCCAGCTGAGACAAACTGTGCAACTCCAATTGCTTGGAGCTGTTCTGGGCTGACTGCAGGTTTGAATACATAGTAATTCTAACTGTAAACTCATGCAAGTCTTAACTGTTTAGGAAGAAATGGAAGCACTTTTATGAAATCTGCAGAGACTCAGATAAAGCCAATCTGCACCTTCTCTCTTTGAGAGGGTTATGGGAATTGAGTAATGCTAAACGTTATGGCAGTAATTTGGATTTACTTTAAACTCTTTTTTACAGGCATTATTCACAGTGATCTGAAACCAGCGAACTTTCTGATAGTTGATGGAATGTTAAAACTAATTGACTTTGGCATTGCAAACCAAATGCAGCCAGATGTGACAAGTATCATTAAAGATTCTCAGGTGAAATACTTCTGGAAAATTCATGTCCATTTTTCTGTGAAGTGCTGTAGTACCTGCTGATAATTTTGATTGTAATAACCTCAATTACTATTGAAATTTTATGCTGAATGGTTTTATATGTGTATATGAATATTCATGTATCCTTTTTTACGTGTTTTTTGTTAACAGAATAATAATAGCCTTCAGCCTTAATAGAAACAAACTTTCAAGACGCTTTTCAGTGTTTTGGGACAGAAATCTAAGTTTTTATTAGGTGAATTAAATTTAATGCATGCTTTACTTAAAACAATATTTTTTCATGTTTATGGCTAGGCTGGCACAATGAATTATATGCCACCTGAAGCAATAGAAGATAGGTCTTCCTATGGAGAAAATGGCAAACCTCGTTCTAAGGTAGTATGATCTTTTTCCTCTTCCTGTTCCCTTCATGTTAAGAAGGAAGTAATTCAATCATCTATCTTCAGATTTCTTTTTTTCGAAATCTTCTGCTGAAACTTGAACATAAGAAAATGTATTGTGCCATGATGATGGTGTGCAGAGTTGGAAGGTTAAGCCTAATCTCCCTAAGTACCTAAAAGCATTTGGCAGATGGTGTTTAGAAGAATGTAAGTGCTCAATTACTGAGTAAAATTGAAAGTAAAACAGAGGTGCAGGCTTAGGCATTCTAGGGCAACATGTATAAGTTCAGTGTATCCTATTAATTTTTCACAGCTACAGAGTATTGTGTATTGTAGAAGACACATTACCAGGGCAATGGAACGTGAGTGATGAGAAAAGTACTGAGAGGAAGGCATTTTTCACATTGGCAATCAAACTAACTGACGGTCACATAGTTTGGTGAAAAAGTCTTTAAAATCCATATGCACTTGCATGTACATCAAGATTAACTTTCTAACAGTTGAATGGAAGTATTATTATGTAATGAAATACAATCTTGTCTTTGTAAATAGAGAATAAAATATTTTATAAGTGAATTTCTTTTTTAAGGATGATAATTTTTTACCTTGTTTTGTACTTTTAAATTTAAACTGCATGTGAAGTGCAGACTTGTTCAACTCATCTAAACAAAAATCTAACCATTGTGCTGGGAGTCAGGTTCTCTGTATGCATCTTTCTCCACTTCCGTCTTCTCCCCCACTCTGTCCTTCTCTTAAAGTGCTTCAGCTTCAACAGGACAAGTGGAAAGTTGTCCTGCAAGGAACAGCCTGAGTGTCATGGTTGAAATATGGATCTGAATCCTTTAAGCCCAGGGGGATTGAATTGTGGCTTTCCCCTTTGGAGACATAGCTGTGGTCTCTCACCATTTCCTGGATTTAAATCATTTAGTATGCTTTTAGTTGTATTTATTTTTAAATCTGAAATTAGAATCCTGCAGTTTGACTTGTTAAGGACTAACTTTAGTTTTAAGTTAGTTCTTCAAGGAAGTTGATTTTCAAAAATAGTTTAGAAGTATAGTTTTCTTCTGAAATATCAGTGAAGGAAGCCATGTTGCTGTCTTGGTAGATGATGGCATGCTGCCTTGGTGATTTTGTGTAATAGTAACAAAGATCTCTTATACAATGAAAACTGTATGATTACATGATAAATTCACTGAGGGGCCAGTTCCTTAAGTAGAGAGTAATCTTCAAATTTTTTTTAATATTAGATAAGTCCCAAAAGTGATGTGTGGTCACTGGGCTGCATTTTGTACTGTATGACATATGGAAGGACTCCATTTCAACATATAACAAGTCACATCAATAAAATGCATGCTATTGTTGATCCAAGTTATGAAATAGGATTCCCAGATATTGCTGAGAAGGATCTTCAAGATGTGCTGAAGGTAACTGTTCCTTTTGTTTTAAATAGTGGTAACTTCTTTATTTAAAGCATATTTTGTAAAACTAAATGAGTTGTGCTTGAGAGACTTTTTCCACAAAGAGATGCTCACTGCTACTTGTAGTAACAGGGGTTATTCCAAAAGAAGAATGAAGCTAGAGCTACTTCATGTAGTTTCCATATTTAAGTCTCTCTTCAGCTCAATACCAGCTAAGTAAATACTGAAAGCAGTCTGACTTAAATCCTTTGGTTCAACATCCAAAGGTAAATCCTGTTAATTCCTAAGACAATTCATAAGTTATAGGCAAAACATTCTTCCTGTTTTTTCATTTGCAGCGCTGTTTAATAAGAAATCCTAAAGAAAGAATTTCTGTTTCGGAGCTGCTGGTACATCCCTATGTTCAAATTCAAAGTCATTGTCAAACAGGTACATTTATTTTAAAATGCATTTTTATTAAATAGTGTTTATGCTTCAAAAACCACTTTACTCTTAGATGTACTGTGAGCTTGTTGCTGTGACTCAGTTTTGTTTCATGCCTATGTCTGCTTCAGAAAATACTTTAATATTTGAATTCTTAAACCTCCTACAAACTGTTCTGGCAATTTTTACACTGATAATGTATACAATTTCAGCGTAACTATAAATTAACTGCAGGTGTCCCAAATGCAAAAGGAACAACAGAGGAAATGAAACGTATCCTTGGCCATCTTGTTGGCTTGAATTCTCCCAATTCTATTTCTAGAGCTGCGAGGGTAAGTAAATTGCCTTTTCTGTTTTGTGTAGTAGTACATGCTCATGCAGATCAAGGTTGGAATGTTTTGTAGTGAAAGCTGAAACAAAAAATATATTAAATCTTTAGCTATTGCTGGAAAACATTGCATATCTTGTGCATCCTTGCAAATAAAAGCACTAATCTCTCTATGTTCTTCTGAATTGGAAGGGTTGAAAATGATGCCAGTGATCTTTACTTATAGTTTTTTCTTTCCTTTCCACCTCCCAGTAGATCTGCTTTGCTTTTAAGCTGCCCCTATGCAGGGGTCTTCTAATTTAAGAACCCTCACTATGGAGAAATTGCCTAAATTGATCTGTTAAGTGTGCACACTTTTGGATGGCAACTGTTCCTGCTTGCTGAACTGTTAATGCAGTGCTATTTGTAAATTAGTTCCTGTGTGTTGAAGTATTGCAGCTTCTGTTTATTGCCTGAAAGAGAAGCTTGATAAATCTTCAACCCTGTTCTTTCTACCTGTGTCTCAGAAGAAGTGATGATGGTAAAGTAAATGTAAGACCTTGAGAATGCAAAGCTGCTTTTATGGGGAGGAAAGCAAATTCAGTGTATATTAAATGTAAAGAGAGTTCATGCTTACACTTCTAGTTGCACTTGATCTGTTTTAAATATGAGGGTGAACAAGTAGTTATTCTTTTAACAAAATGGTGATGTGGCTGTTTGTGGGCATCTGAGTGTCTCATGTAAAGCTTGCATGCCCCCAGTACACAAATAACTCTCTCCTTCCTTGCTGGTGTTTTCATAGTGGAGACATTTAATAGAGTAAACTTGATTTTAGATCTTGGTTTTAGATCTCTGCAGCTCATTTGTTCTCTCCTGACTTGTGAAGCTCTATAACTTTGCCCACACTGCTAAGTTAATGTATGTATTTTCTTCTGGGCCCTGCACTGCATTACAGCTGGTACAACTAAGCTGTCTTAAGTGTGTCTTTATTTTTTGATTTGACAGAGCAATTTTAGTATGGAATATTTCAGTATGTGATGATTTATTTCAAGTGGTAATGTTTGCTGTATAGTTTGAATCCATGTGCAGTACAGCTGTGTTCACCTGAATACCCTGTGTGTGTTTGTTAACTTTCAGACTTTATATGAACAGTGCAACAGTGGTAAAACTCTTGATGTATCAGCATTTGCAAAACCTGGGAGTCAAAAAACATGGACAACAAAATGATGTAATACTCTTCAGGAGGCAACAGATGTCTGGTCTGTTCAAAAAGTATTTTGTGCTGCTAGCTTTTAAAAGGACACTCAGCATAAAGTTTGCATTTTTATATGTTCTTTGTGTTCTTCTGATAATAATTGCAGGTCATTAAAAAGAATTTAATTGAATGCTTTTTACTGTGGGCTCTTTCACTCCTTACATGCTGCTTGGGTTGAGCAATGACAATAGCTACTTGGTGATTATGGTCTGTATTACTTACAAAGCACTACAGTGTCTGGAGTACAAAAACTTGTATGAGGATCTTTTAAGATGAGATCTTATGAGAAGCTAATATAAAAAAGTTCCCAAAAAATGCCAGTTGATGTATGTGAAAAACATGAAATACCATTTGAAACATCTAAGGCATGAACAGAGTGTTATGCTGTTCTGTCATTTACTTACAAATACGTTGGGAATGAACACTGTATAAACCACCAGTTACAATATTGGTAGATGCTTGTAAATGTCACCCAGTTTTTGAGCTGTTCCTGTGGTTAAGTGTTATGATGGAATCATCAGTACTGTGTTGAACTTACATGAATAAAATGGCTCTTGTATTAAAAATGCTATTATAAGTGTAGTCTGCTTTTCAAATTTCAAAACAATAGAAAATCCTTCAGGATTCAGAGTGGTAATAAATTACTAATTTGGATTTTTAAAAGCATTAATACTACGCATTCTCTAAATGTAAGAGAAGTGGATTTTACATAATTGTTATTGGATTGGTCAGGTTTTAACTGAATTACGTTTCTGGTGCAAGTGTATGTTAATACCTGCCCTCTCTTGTTTTGGGTTGGCTGTGATTCTCCACATTACACAGAGAGTGATCACAGTGGGAGTTACTCCTGATAAGGAGGAAGGCTGAAGCAGGGGCAGAGAATGTGTGCTCCATCACAGTGTTGGAGCACACACAAGAACAGCACACCTCCTTGCTAAGAGCAAACCTGGAATGATAAACTTAAGGTGTTGATCTCATTGTCATCATGTGAAACAGGGTGTGGAATCTCAGTTAGTCATCTGTCAGGATGGGGGTAGTTGTCCCATATTTCTAGTGAAAAAGGTTTGTTCCCCACAGTGGTCTTGTTCTTGCTCATTTTTTTTAAAGACTTGGTGCTGCTGCTGCAGAAGTTGAGTGGTATTTCAGGCATAAGGAGTACCTTTGCTAATTGTATTCCACCTTTTGTTTATAGTTTATCTAGATGTTAAAATTTCCAAAGTTGAAGCCAATGAAGAAAAATTTTATTGTTCTGCACATTTCATATTCTAAACAGTTTGAGAGACTGCTAAGATATGGGAACTGAAACACTTTGGCTTTCTCTGGAAGGCCAGGGGAAGAAGTATCAGTCTCAAGAGAAAAACCTGTGAAGAAAATCTTTACTCTGCAGAAATGTCTTTTCATAAATTGAAAAGTTTCCCAAATACTTGTCTAGATTACAGATCTTGAAAAAAATTCTTTGTAATTATTCTAATGGTACAATTCTTAACTTTTGCTGTTTTGCTTCTCTAGTTTGTGTTAGATATTGAGAAGCAGTACTACATTACTGCATAGCAGTGCTACAATAGCTACAGCTATTTTTCTTTTGTAGTGTATGGCTTATCAAACCTTTCTCTTATTCCATGACTGTTGAAGAACCCACAGGAAATATAACTGGCCTGAGAGGGAGCTTATGAAAGAGCCCTGGGGCTGATGAGAGGCAGTGGGCTGTTATCAGTCATCCTTTTTAAATAATTTTTTTTCTATTGCAGATGGGCAGTTGATTTATACTCCTTCCCCACCTCAATGACAATGCTGCAGGATGTCTGTCTACCTTGGCAGCTGCCACTTACCAGTCTTCAATCTATTGATTTTTTTTTTCTGCCTTATAGACAGCTATCTCCCTTAGGTTCTGCTGGAGTCTTAAAAGCGTAAGTAAATTACAGAAATGTTGTGTGATTAGCTTCAAAGGATGAAAAATAACAGTTTTAAGTGTTGGATAACAGGTAACTGCTAGAAGCTTTTTCAAGGTTACAAAATGTCCATCCTGCATTACTGTCACCCTCAAGGCTGCATTTCAGGACATTGTATATAATGGGGAGAGAAGATGGCTGGTAAAGCAGAGTATGGCTCTGTAGAAGTTGTTACTGGATACATGTACCATATAATAATGTATCAGCTAATAGTGCGATTCCACAGCTATGTGAAGTGTACAAAGGTAAATGAGAACACTTCACTTCAGTAAGTTCCCTGTCATAATTCTTGTTGGAAAAATGGGTTTGGGAACTTACAGCCTTTAAATCTAAAACTGGTCCAAAAGTTCTGCTCAGCAGCTGACACTATAAAAGAAACCTAACTGCAGAGGGGTGACTTCCCTTTTCATTTATGAATGACTCAGTCTCCAGCTCCCTCATGAGGGTAAGTGGAGGGGCAGGCACTGATCTCTCCTCTCTGGTGGTGGGAGCTAAGGGAATGGCAGGAAGCTGTGCTGGGGAGGTTTAAGTTGAATATCAGGAAAAGGTTCTTCACCCAGAGAGTGGTTGAGCACTGGAACAGTATCCCCAGGGAAGTGGTCATAGCACCAAGCCTGATGGAGTTCAAGAAGTGTTTGGACAATATTCTCAGGCACCTGATGTGACTTCTGGGGGTGTTCTATGTAGGGCCAGGAGTTGGACTTGATCCTTGTGGGTCCCTTCCACCTCAGGACATTTTTTGATTCCATGATTCTATGACTGTCTGAACTCTGCTCTGTAAGGTTAGTTGGAATTCAAACACTAAATAGAGTTTAAGGTTTGAAGGCTCTGCTAATGTAGTCAGTCTTGTTGTGACGACACCTGGAGTTGTCGTTGACAAGTACAAGAAAAGGAAGCTGTTTGCTTGCATATACCTCTGCTCTAAGGACACTTGACCAAGGAACAAGAAAAATCTCTTCACAAATCCATCACCATGATGCTGGAGGAGTCAACCTCCTGCTTCTCATCTAGTCTTGTGGAAGGCACTCTTAAGGTGCTACTGCTGTACATGTAGCTGTGCAGGAGGGAAACAGTAAAATCCCTAACAGCAGAGTGCAGAGCAGAGGGCATGAGTTAATCTGAAGGTACGTTGTCAAATTGTCACTATTTTGGTCCCTCCTGTGGATTTCTGTTCTTTAAGTACCTGGTCTCATGCTAAACAGTTTTAACTAATTCTGGGAGTGGTGATAAGTATCAAATGAAAAATTCAACAGTTGAAGAAACTTGAGTTCTAGCTGAGCTGTGAAGTCCAGCTTGTTCCCTCAACTCCTCGTGAAGGCTCTCTGGCTGCTCCTTGCAGGTGTCAGTTATGTCAGCTCCTTGCTTCTCTCTTCCAGTTGTTTACACTTATTGCCTTGCTGCTCACACAGAACAGAGTTCTCAGCAGCAGCAAATAAAACAAATACCACTTTTTCTCATATTTCTTTCTTCTTGCTAAGGCACATCCTGTTTCAGCTAAGGATAAACTGCTAATATGGGAGTATTACCTTCCTGCTTGGTGTATATATCTCTTCCCAACTTGGTTATTTGTGCCCACCTGCCTGGAGCACAAGGCTTGTCAGTCTGTCAGGGAGCTGGTACAGTGTGCCCTTGTTTGCTTACTGCTTCAGATAAAGTAATTAAGAGATAAATCTTGTGAGATAAAGGTCATAAAGAATGGAGCAGGCAATGCAGTGTGATTTACTTGTAGGATATAGAGGTGTACACCTGTATGCACACAGAAGAAGTCTTTATACAGCCTGTCCATACACTTTCATGGGAGTAGCTGAAATGAAACCTGAGATAAAAATCTGACTCCTCACCTCAATTCCTTCTCTTGGCAGGTAGAGTATTCACAGCTAAACAGTGATGCAATTTGAAGATTCTGGCTCTAACCAGATGAATTGCTAAAATCCAGGCAGATTTTGCAATGAAAGATATGACTAATTTGATGTGGAATAGTGGTACCACTGTTGTGAACCCTGAATAAACACAAGGAATAGCTCAGTTTTAAACAATATCTGTCCACTGTTCTTAACCCTTACATGTGGTATGGATCTTTGGCTTGTCTCTGTACCCACTTAATGTGTATTTTATGTGATAAGTGCAGGCATGCTTTGAATTCCTCTTTATTACATGCTCTGTGTCTCTGGCTTTTCCCCTATTTTGTCACTGTTAATTGTATTTTTAATTGGCTATATTTAAGGAAATATGAATTGGATTTGTGCTTGCTTCCTTTGTAGTCTTGAATAGACTAAATCTTAGAGGTCCTAAACGATTCTGTTATCTAGCACTGCCAAGTCATGGATAAAATATTCGGTGAGTCTTAGCTCTTTACGTTCCTTGTCTTGTTAGAGTTTGGCAGAAAGCTGTTCGGTACCACGGATCTGTACAGTGCCGCTTGTGTTCAGTGGCTCAGTGGGGCAGAAAGCTCTTCACTGCTATTGCAGAGTGGCATTGTACTTTGAAATACTCTTATCAGGCACAAAACATGTGTTTGGATGTTCATGCAATGGGACACATAGTTCTGTGCAGCAGAAAGCAGTGAAGTCCTCTCCACAGTGGTGGGAAAATGCTGGGAACTGCAGCAGCTGCTGTGTGGTGGAGGGACTCATGAACCATCCAGCAGGAAGCACTCACCAACATTTCAGGAAGGTACCTCACTAATGAGAAGTTCTGAGTCTCCAGCAGGTCTTGGGTACCTGAGTGAAAGGTGAGTGTCTGCCTAAATCTCTTTCAGTCTGATCTTTGGACTTAGCAAATGTCCAGCACTGCAAAGGTAAAGACACTTTCTAATTGCAGTGATGGATGCTGAGCAATGCAAATATGAACAAAGCATTGGTTTTAAGGACAGCAGATGAAGCTTCAAAGAAACCCTTGGCTTGCTGTTTGCCATGGGTTAGAGAACGCTCCTGTTGCTGCTCCAGCTTCTCATCTTGAAAGAAAAGCCATGTGCATCGATGTTCAGAGCTGAGAAACTTGGAAATTTTCATGTCAAGCCATGCTCTGTAAGATACTAGCCCAAGGAACTACTTGAAATTGATGTGCCAGTGGCAGCTTTTTTGGGCACTTGATAAAGCTCTCCAGACCCAGGCGGCTTTGGCTGCTGGAGTCTAAAGGAATTTGTAAGAGCTGTGTGAGATGTTGTCCTGTGCGATTTTTAAATTAGCCTTAGGAAACACAGAAAGGGAGGTAGTAAATACGATACTCGTCTTCATGCATGTTGATACTTGTAAATTAGACTACCAAATATGCCTTCCATAGTAAATAAAGCCTATGCTGACAGAACACACTTTTTTCCCATGTGAATTCCTTTATCCTAACATACATACAACACAAGGGGCTATGGAGTGGTATTTGGGGATGGTTCTTCTGCATTATATATAGTTCTCTGATAATGTCTGTCCAAACCTTGTACCAAAGGAACCAATTAGAATATTAATTATTGGCAAAGGATGAGAATGGAAGAAAATATTAGTGCTGCTATGTAAACACGTTTGGTTTGAATGCTGTCTGTAGTCCTTGAAAAGGTTTAATAAAGCTAGAGAATATGGAGAGAACCAATGCAGGTGTCCAAGGAGATGGAAATTACTTCCATACAAAACTAAAAGCTGTATGACTTCCTTAGGAAACTCTCACTCTGGCTGGCTGCTGGATATGAGGAATCAGCATTGCGTAGGGCTAGGAGCTGATGAAATGATCAGTCAGACTATTAGAAACGGATGAAAGGAAGATCCTAAGGTTTACTATGCAACATGTAAGTACATCTGAAGTATTGTGGAAGCCAAAGATACCAGAGTATTCAAAAAGAGATTGGATATATTCAAGGAGGTCAGGATGATCCTTGGCACTGTATGTAAGTGGTGAGATGAAATCTCTGGCTTGGGAATTCCTCATATATATAGATATATAGAGATATATAGATAGATAGATATATATATCTGATCCCAAATGCCTGGCATGTTTTGCCAGAAGTGAAATTGCTTACCTTGCTCAAAGTGTTCACGATAAAAAAGTTTAGCAGACCACACCACCTTGTGCTCTGGCCCCTGTGACAATAGATTCCTTAATTGGTTTGGTTTCTTTGGGTCCTAGATAGGTGATTTCCATCTCCATGCCTGTCAGTGTGGCACCTTTCGCAAGCAGCGTTCGAATGTATTTTCTCCATCAGTGTCAATGGAAGGCGATCATGTTTTAGCAGGCATTGTGTACCAGCAGCAGCTTGGCCAGAGCTGTGCTGCCTTATCTTGCTTCCCACCTGAGCCACTGCCTCAAGGAGTCGGGCAGGTTTTGTAGCTTTGCTGTAACTTCCCTGCTGGGATCGTATGCAGTACCTCAGAAGGGCACCTGGAAGCTGGGATTGTGGCAGGCTGTTGCCTGGGTGTCAGCTTTGGAGCAAGGCTACAAGAAAGCAAGTAGCAAGGGTAGTCAACTACAGCGCTTTGTGGTAGAAGCAGGGTTCAGATCTGCTTGTCAGAGGTTTGGTCTCACAGGTTCACTTTTAGGTTCTGTATACATGCTGTGGCTTTCTTGACTCTGCTTTGTAACCATGTCTTGACCTAGTTGGCACTAGGCGCCACTTCACACGCTGCCTGCTGATAACACCAGCAGCAATTCCTGCTGGCAGCTTAGGTCGGTGCAGGTCGTGATGTTTCAATAACCACTTTGGCACACTGGTGGGTTTTTGTACATGGGCAGGTCCTGCAAAACTTGTTTAGCTAGCCCTTCTTTTTCAGAATTCCCTGTGTGCTCAGTCTTCCCACAGCACATTGCCTCACACTTTGCGATATGCATGTCCTTACACCCTGTTTCAAGGCAATAGCTGGAACCTTTCCAGTGGTGGTTTCATGGGGAAATGCTAGTTCAAGGAGTTCACAGTGTTCTGTTCAAATTCTTCTGGGTTTCACTTTAGACAGGGTCCCGGTATCATTTGGGTAGACTCCTGCCATAATTCGGAACATAAGGCCTCTGTGTCCTGGAGTTTAGGTCCTTCCAGGATCTGGAATAATAAGGAGCCCAGAGAATTTGCTGTTCACTTTGTGGTCTGTCACTGTTATTGCAGCATTAAATCTTGTCCATTCGAACTCTGGCCAAGGATCTTTTTGAGTTCAGGGAGATTCTGCTTCATGGAAGACAAGTGAAAAATAAACTTTCCTACATATCAGACATCCTGTTTTTGTTTATGTCTGAAAACCTATATGTTTTCAGAAGGGATATGCAGAAAGACTGGCTGTATAATGAATCAATTCATAAGTATTGCTAATGCATGAGTTGTGCATCCAAAGCTACATCCAAGCACATTTTCCATAAAAGCTTATTCATTGTCTGATTACAGTAAACAGGAGTCACTACAAGTGGAGGCTTACTCATTCTGTTTACTGGAATATTGTATATTTCTCTCAATTTTGCAATTATAATAATAACTTGAAGTCTGTATTGAGATATGGTATCACAAAGGTTACTTGATTTTCATCTTACTCGTCTCTTAAAACATCATAGCCTAATAATGAATTTCCCTAAGACAGGCCAAGCATGAAGAAAAGATGAAGATATGAATCGAGGACTAGATGAAGCATCTGTGTAAAGATGAAGCTTCTATGTAAAGGAAAACCCTACTGTAGTTCCTGGTGTGAATGGATCCAGTTTAAAAGAACAAAACACACAACAAAGCAAAAAAGCCCGACCAGAGAGAGGGAGATGCTACATCCCCACTGTTCTGCCTTGTGAGCTGTTATGAGCCTCTCTGGGATGGTGTCTGCTCTCCTGCTTTTTCCTAGACTTGCTTCTTCTTGGCTGAGTGAGTCAGACTTTTCTCTAGATAATTTTCCTGACCCACCTACTAACCTGTCTTTGCCCTTCTGCACATCCTGATTGGCCACATTCAAACAAGATGCATTGAAAATGAAAACATTTCAGAAGTCTTACCAGGTGCCTTTTTAGGGGAAAATATTTATCTTTTCAGGGAATACTTTTCTAATCAATCCCTAGGCAGCATTATTTTTCTTGGCTTAAGCAATTATGCTTCATAACTAATAAAAAAATGACTAATGCAGAACTCTTCTTCTGCCCCCCTTTTTTCATTCCCAACAGTTAGCTTACAGCACACAGTGAAAGGCTTTGGCTCTAGGTACTTAAACTACTCTTTGTACAATTGAGGTTACTGCGACTTTTTTCCTTACCACCTAGACCCGAATGACTGATCCTGAATTGAGGATGATAAAGGTAGAGGTAAGGATAAATTTTATTAGAATACTGGTGGTGTCATTAATTATCTGTGATCCTTAAACTTTGAAGGCACTCCAAGAGCCTCTTTTCAGCCTACTGGAACTGGTCTTGCTTTGCCCTGAGCAACTTGGGTTTCTGGTTTCTTTCTGACCAGCAGGATAACATCCAAAGTCACATGATGAACATGAATGTTAGTACTATATGTTGTCATCTGTCTTAGTGGTTCACTTTTCCCCCATTTCAACCAATAAAAAGTTGTACCAGAAGACGCATGGGAAGATATATGCAATGCATCCTGATCTTCTGACTGTCATAACGAAAGAAACTATTTAGTAGGATCTCATTTATCATTAATATCCAAGCTGTATTTTGTGTTTTGTGTCAATGTCTACATTACTGTTACATGTTTTTAAATCGAGATATACTTTTGAGATCAGGCTAGTTAGTCTTGCATGGATCAGCACATTTATTGCCTTTTGTAGTCTTGGTGATCTTCAACCATGTTACATTCACTTCAAAATGAGTCTACCTAAGCTGCAGTTTCATATGCCAATCCTTTCAAAGTTACTGAAAAGCAGCTTGTTGGGGTTAGAATTAAGGTCCATGCTGCCTCAGAGCTTGTCTCTGGCCGGTATGGGATGCTAAGGAAAGAATGGCCTGGGGCAGGTGTGCAGTGATGCTGTTGAGATGTGATCAGCACCTTCCCTTGGGTGCAAATACAGCTGCTCTTCCAGTTCCAGGACAATGGAGTGGTGCCAACACCTTGCTCAGTTTCAATGGCTACCATGCCTTTGCTCCAAGATGACATCATGGTCCTCACTGAAAACTGAGGCAGAGAATAGATTTCTTTTGGAGTTATATGTAAATTTAGTTATGTGGATATTGTCCTCATTTTCCCTGTTTCTTTTTATGTAGGAGAACATCCTGTTCATTTTGATCACCTTTTAAATGAAAAAAAAAATTTTTGAGAAGTTCTAAAACTCCCTGCCTCTTTTTGTGAAATAAAGTTCTAAAATGTTGTATCTGGAATTCATGCTTTTTGAGTTTTTTAGAAATCAAAGCTGTATTCCTTGATCTGCATTTGTCCTGCCACTTTGACTCTGCGATTACTTGTTGTTTCTAAAAGAGTATCTTGCAATCCTTCTATCCTCTTTGCTTAATAAAATGAAACTGCCCAGCTTTTGGCCTTACAGATTTAGGAGCTCTTTGGTAAGGAGAAATGTCTCTCTCTAGTTTGTGTCTTGAACTTTTTACTTTTGAGGTTGTCAGCCTCCCAAAGGATACGGCATATGGTGACATTAATCTCTTTTTTAGCCTCTGTGTCTCTGGAGAGCAGCTCTTTCCTGTAGGCAGTGCTGCTGCCCAGGGTGGCTGAGGTGGATGTCACCTGCTGGCCAGAATGGTCAGAAAGGAATCAGGAGCCTGCGGAGCTTGGTCTGATGCAAGCCTATAAACGAGTGCTCTCTTTGTGCTTCTGGTTTGGTGTGGCCATCCTCGGGCCAAGCTTGCCCTGGGGAGTGCATTTCAGCTTGGGCCAGGACAGCTTGGTGAGCAGTCCAGGAGAGATTTCCTCAGCAGAAGGATATTCTACTGCATCTTCTACAGCCTGAACTCAACTATTTGCCTTGATCAAAACATTGCCTTTTAATTGCTTAATGTTTCATTTCTGCAAGTAACTGCTTACTGGTTGCCCTTGTATTAATGACTGCAAGCTTTTAATGTGAGCTGTGACTGTATCCAAACCAGGTCTGTACCAGTGGCAGCCAGAGTGCAGGTTTCTTTCCTTCAGTTGTCCCAGTGTTACAGAACAAAGAGTGGGCAGGGTTTCTTTTTGTGCTGTTCTGGGGTTTGTTATCAGTGATGATGCTACAGAGCAATATGTCATTGTCCAGTCAATGTCAAATTGATAGTGGCATTGGTCTAAGAGCTGCTATGGCAATGTCAGCAGTCCCTCCTGTTCTCTGCGTGGGCATGTATTTTTGGGATAGAACTGGCAGGTGTTGACAGTGTTGTCAGTCCACCTTCAAGAAATATTAAATGTTATTTAGCTTTCTTAGATCTCTCTCTATAAAAAGATAATTTTATTAGTCAGAGTCTAGGTGCCTTTAAACATGTTTCTACCTGTATTGAAAGCTTCCTCATTTGTCACTAAGAGATTATGAACAATCTTTTGTATTCAAAAAGCTCTGCCTTTTTTTGGTAATGTTTTGTGTTGAGTTACAGCTCTTGCAATGGTTGGCTGAGCTGTACAATACTGACATGCCACTGGCTGCACTATATTTTAACTCACTTCTGATGGATCCTCAGGGAAAAATTTCTGCACTCACCAAATATCTCCCAGGTTGGCATATGGTTTGTGGGTTACCTATACTGACTTAAAGCACACAGAGCTTTTTCACTGTGTCTGAAAGGCATGTTTCTTGAGGGCAGGGATGGCAAGTGTTTTTTGTCCAGAGTCAGACACTGGTCTTCCAGTAGTGAATCTAAAATTTGCTGTGACTATAGGCTGTGATCAAACCTGCTGTTTCTGCTCAAACATGCTGCTTGCTGGGGTCTGTTTGTGCCTGGCCCACATGCTAGAAGCCCCATGTCCTGCTCATGTTTTAGGAGTGCATTGCCCATGCACTCCTTCAGTGACTCAGAGGTACTGTAATCAGGTTAATTAACTCCTTTGAGAGTTAAATCTTTGGGTTTTTAACAGTGGCTTGGTACTTTTGCATAGGAATACTCTAAAGCAGCTGATTCTGAGAACTAAATTAGGTTTAGTTCTTTAGCCACATTAAAGCCACTTACCTAAATTAGTTCACTGCTTTCAGAAGTTTTGTATTCATTCCTGCTCTGCTGGACAGTTGCTTCTGTTTGACTCTGGTTTGACTCTAGTTTGCCATGATTCCTCTATGCACCTAGGAATGCTCTTTTTAATCAATATGGTTTGAGGTAGCTTTAGTCTTCTATCGCCAGTTCTTTCCAGAGCTGCTCACAAGATAAAGTCATGCTTGACTAATCTGACGGCCTTCTATGGTGAAATGACTGGATCTGGGAATGAGGGGTGAGCAAGAGATGATGTTTCCCTTGACTTTAGCAAGACTTTTGGCACTGCCTCCCATAAAACTCTTGTAACAAAGGCAGGATATTGGGGATTGGGTGGAAGGATGGATGGACAGGTAGAAGGTGGATGAAATGCTGGCTGGATGATTGGGATCAGAGGGCAGTGGTTAATGAGTTGCACTTTACAGACCCCTGCAGTTCTCTACTTGTTGCTCGGGTGTGTCCTATTCTCCATCAGCAACGGCCTGGAGGAGGCAATACAATGCACCCTCATCAGGACTGTAGATGATTAATGCTTGAGGTCAGGAATGCTTTTCTCAGGCAGGCTGGAGGAATGGATAAACAGGAACTCAGCAGGGGCAAATGCCAAGCCCTGCCCTGGGCACCAGGACAAGCTGGGACCGCAGGGGAATAGCTCTGTGGAAAGGGCCATGGTAGGCAGTGAGCTGGGCATGTGTGTGCCCCAGATCAGCACCTGCACTGCTGTTCCAACAGAACCTCTGCCTGTGGAGTGTTAACGGAGGTAAATTAGCTAAATACTGCTGTTAAGTTTTGCATTATTCCCCCAGGATTCAAGTTCTCTCTCGCAGTAGCATGATTTGCCCTGTGACCTCTGACTAGTAAGCACAGCCATGCTCACTCTGTAGTCTTAAAAATTAGGGATTTTTAAAAATTATGTGACTTGGGTGTCAGAATGTTTCTCTTACCTTTCCAGCCTCTCAAGGTCTTCCCTGTCTTCTTTAAGGTTGGCTGTCAGAGCCTGTACTGCCCCTACATCTTTGTGATGTGACAAAGAGCACTGTATATGGGAAGAACAGTCATGAGGAGGAGGAAGCCATACATGGGTAGCTTGCCACCAGTGAGCAGCAGGTGGGAAATGGGGTCTTTCACATCTGCTGGCACTGAGAAGTGGTTGGATGGCACATTGGTAGGGGCTGGTGTCAGGCAATTTGGTATCTATTGCCAATTTCCAGAGGAAGGCCAACAATACTGCATCTGGTGAGGGGAATCAAGCTCAAGGGCGTTTGGTCTGTGGTTGGACCCAAAAATACCTCTATTTTCAGCTTATTCCTTGGAAATATCGTGAGGGTAATGCTGTAACCAATCCCCTTTTTGAAGCTGGTTTTTTTTTCCGTAAATCAAATAGTTTCTTGAAAAATAAATTTTTCTTAAGTGAGAAACTTTTGGTCTGACAGTCTTAATGTTGAAGCACAAATTCTGGCATTGCAAAGAGCTCTTGTGGTGGGCAGGAGCTTTGTTTGCGGGCTGGGTTTGCGAGGCAGGGAGCAGGGACTGCAATGTAGCACATTTCTCAGTGTTCTGCATCCACTTGAGGGCACCACAGTATTGCTGGTAGCAGGGATTTTGTTAACTGCGTGAGGGACTGTACCCTGCGCTTCAAAGGAATCCTTTAGGAAAAAAAAAAGGCAACTACATAATTTATTTAAAACCACCACCATGTTGTAAGAATGTGTATTTCTGCTGTTTGACCTTCCCACGGATCGTGGGCACTTTGCCCCAGCACGTGAGACCCTCTTGTGGTGCACATGTTGTACCAGCCCTTTCCCTGCCAAGAGGGACGTGTGCTTTGTGGGTGAACAGACTCAAATGGAGAAAAAACAAGGAGTAATTTAGTTCTTAGCTCTGGTGAGATACCAGCTTTTCTGGGACAGCTAGGGCAGTGACAACTAATTTATTTGAGAAGGGCCTGAGAGCCAAAGGCAGATACTGTGCTCAGCATAGGGAGTAGGCTGGGCATGCAGCCCGCTGCACCCTCCCTCCAGCAGGCAAAGCCACTGCTACTACTGAGATGCTGAACCTCTCCTTCCTTCCTTTTTACACTCCATGTCTACATCCCATGCTTTCTCTCCCTTGAAGCATGGCTTTACTGTCAGGCTCTGACCTTTCCATACGCAACCAGCCTAATGCAGTCATGTTTTTTACTGTACTCTGCATTCCCTCAGCCAGGTGAGTTCTTTTAACAATGAGGTCACCTTCATGTGGCTGAGGAGGTCCCCCCAGTATCACACAGCTCCTGGGAGAAGCAGAGGCTGAAAAAGCCCCAGAACAAAAATGACCGTGGCTCACCCTGCATCCCCTCAGAGGTGTGGCCCCTTGGCTTGGTTGCTTGAAGGAGAGCAATGCTGGCAGTGGCTGAGGGATGGTTACTTGCCGGTTTTAGAGGGAGGTTTCTGAATTTTCATAGAATTATTAAAGTTGGAAAAGACCTCTGAGACCATCAAATCCAACTGGTAACCCAGCAATGCAAAGTCCACCACTAAGCCACATCCCTAAATGTCACCTCTGCAGGCCTGTTGAACACTTCCAGGGATGGTGATTCCACCACTTACCTAGGCAGCTGATCCTAAAGTCTGACCATGCTTTCAGTGAAAAAATTTTCCCCTAATCTAGCTCCTCAGCACAACTTAAATGCATTTCCTTTCATCCTGTCACTTGTTACATGGGACAAGAGACTGACCCCCACCTGGCTACAACCTCCTTTCAGGAATCTGTAGAGTTGTAGGCTGATAAAAGGTGTCCTCCGAGCCTCCTTGTCTCCAGGCTAAATGCCCTCAGCTCCCTCAGTTGCTCATTCTAAGACTTGTGCTTCAGACCCTTCACCAGTTTGTTGCTGTTCTCCAGACACCCCCTCAGTGCCAGCCCCTCAGTGTCTTTCTTGTAGTGAGGGGCCCAGAACTGGACACAGCACTCGAGGTGTGGCCTCACCAGGGCCGAGTACAGGGGCACAATCACTGCCCTGGCCCTGCTGGCCACACCATTTCTGACACAGCCAGGATGCCATTGGCCTTCTTGGCCACCTGGGCACATGCTGGCTCATGTTCAGCTGCTGTCAACCAGCACCCCCGGGTCCTTTTCCTCTGGGCAACTTTCCAGGCACTCTTCCTCCAGCCTGTAGTGCTGCAGGGGATTGTTGTCACCCAAGTGCAGGACCTGGCACTTGGCCTTGTTGAATCTTACAGTTGGCCTTGACCCATTGATCCAGCCTGTCCAGATCCCTCTGTAGAGCCCTTTTGGCAGAGAGGGTTGACTGAGGATCTGACTAAACCAGAAAGTGGTCTGCTCCTGCTAGGGCCAGTTGTTAACAGGTCAGGAGTCCTTCAAAGCACACTAAAGAGCTGCCTGGTGAAACCTCTGGAGGGGTACTTTGAATTTCAGCTTATTACCTCAGAGGAATAAAAAGGAGGAGATGTGTGCTGCTCTGGCAAGTGTTGCAGGCCTTGGAGTTGTGATCCAAAAGTGTTTCTGTTTGCATTTCAGAGGCTGGGCCACTGCAGGCTTGTCAGCACATGAATGGGCTCCCAAATGCATAAAGCTTCAGTAGGAGAGATCTGTCCTACAATGCAAGAAAGAATAAGACTTGATTTAATTTGGGGCTCAGCCCAGGACTCCAAAGGGCTCTGGCTGGGAGGGTGCCAGGCAAATAAACAGGAAAAATGGGTTTGAGGTTCGAATCTATCACCAGGTTGTGTGAAAAACTGTGTGTCTTTGAGCTTCAGTTTCAGTAGCTGCACACTGCACTTCATTATGTTCACATGCCGTGGCCTAAAATGTAGGGGTGACATTGCTGTGTAGATTTGTTATTTATGGCCTCATTGAGAACCTTATCTTTCTCAGTGAGTCATCTCTTTCGGAACTCCTCTGCAACAGATGAAATTTCACCTGATAAAAAGACTTTGGGCAGGCTGGTGTTGGTCTAAAGGGTGGGAAAAATGAATGCCTCTTGTCCCTGGGTCAGCTGCTTCCTTGCCAACTATTATCTCTCTTTTAGCTTTGTTGAATGAGGTTGGTGATCATGCTGTGAGATTTGGGACCGCCAGTCATTCTGCTGAGCTTGTGCCAGCCAGGAGTGAGGTGCAGCCTGCACTCCCCACAGAGGCTGCAAATCAAACAACAGCTGATTTTAATGAACTGTTTGAAGAAAAAACATTGATAGACATAAATCCCTGGGTTTCCACAGTGAGAACCCAGAAGTCTCCCTGTTGCAGAGCTGTTGCACTGAGCTGTGTGAGGGTCTCCCACTGTCCCAGCCAGCCCATGCACTGAGACTGGCTCTTGCTTCTTGAATCAAAGTGTGGTCTGAAAGCCCAGGGATCAACTCCACAAGTTGTTTTATCTCTTTCCTCTGTCAGACCAGCTAACCAACTAATTTTCTGGAAAGAAAACAGAACTATGTGCAGTGAACCTTGACTCCAGCAATGTTTCCATCACCCTTTTTAAGCAGTTTGGTGTAGGTGTCAGAAGACAATGGCTCCTGCTCATTGGCCTCTTAGAGATCACTATTTAACAGGCCTCTGTACAGTTCAAAAGGGCACTGAGAATTAGACTTGACTATACTTTTGTGGTGTATTTCTACTACCTCTGCAGGCCCTGGGCTCTTCTGTTGTCTACGAACTCTACTCTCCCTTTGAGGTGCTGGGTAGTTCAGTTCTACTTCTAAATCTCAGTTCCATTCTCTTCCTGCCTAATTGCTCCATCCATCCCACAAGGAGTGTTTGCATGCAAATCCCTCTGGCTCCTGGTTTTCTTTCATATAAATCCATTAGCTTGGCAGCTTCTAGTACCTTTACACCTGCCATGGTTCAACCCCAGCCAGCAGCCATGCCCCACGCAGCCACTTGTTCACTCCCCCACCTGCAGGATAAGAGAGAGAATTGAAAGGGTAAAAGGTAGAAAGCTTGTGGATTGAGATAAAGACAGTTTGATAGGGAAAGTGAAAGCTACTCACACAAGCTAAGCAAAGCAAGGAATGAATTCAATGTTTCCACGGGCAGGCGGTGTTCAGCAGTCTCCAGGAGAGCAGGGGCCCATCACACCCGGTGGTGGCTTGGGAAGACAAACACCATCACTACAAACCTCCCCCCCTTTCTCCTCCCCATCTTATCTACTGAGCATGAAGTCATATGGTCCTCAGTGTACCTTTGATCCATTGGGGCCACCTGTCCTAGCTCCTCCAAACCTGCCAGGCACCCCCAGTCTCCTCCCCAGCATGGCAGTACAAAAAGTAAAAAAGGCCTTGGCTCTGTGCAAGCCCTGCTCAGTAATAACAAAAACATCTCTATATCATCAACCCTGCGTTCAGCACAAGTCCAAAACACAGCCCCCTACAAGCCACTTGAAAAAAGCTAACTCCATCCACCCCGGCCAAAGCCAGCAAAACACTTCACCTTCTCCAGTGCACGTTTTTTGTTCAAGTACTTTACCACAGGTGATCCCCTTGGCCACCATCTCTGCTGCAGTGAGACATAGATTTCATCTGTGTGTCCAAGGAGCGTCATTGCAAACCTGTTTTGTAATTCTAGTTCTTCTTGTACAGCAGCATTTCCCCAAATAGCCATTTTCACATGGAAATACTAATGATTCAAACTGCCTGGAATATCTACATGCAGTGGAACACAGGGATGAAGGTGCAAAGGACTCTGTTAATAAATTTAAGGGAGGTTACATAGTTTACCTTTTCTTTTTTTCCTGCCCTATACCTCCCATGAAGATAAATGGGGAAATTAGTATTAGAGTTATGTAACATGGGAGAGAAGTGCCTGCCTGTGTTTAAATACATATATGTATAAATGATTTTTAAAAGGAACCCAACTTTTATGTCTTCTAAGTGAACACTAAAGCATTGTTTTCACAGTGTAAAGTAAAGGCAAAGGCAAAGCAGTCCAACTTGAGGCTCAGTGTTGAATAATACTCACTGCATTGTGGCTTCACAGGGTAAACATGGTCATGTTAGACCAGAGATTAACATTTTCCATTAATTTTACTTGTTCCATAAACAAGACAGGACTGTGTTATTTTTTGCTTTTAAAGCAGCATATTAACAAGCACATGCTGCTGCTGGATCCCAGTTAAAGGTTAACTGCTGTTAGTCAGCTGTTATATTGGTGGCTTATCAGTTGTTTTCTAGCTGTGAAGTCAACCTGAATATAATTCTCTGTCCTTGGATTTAGCAATTACATCTGCGTAGTTCAAGATGGTTAGAGCGAAAATAAATAATATACCCGTGGAGGTGATTGTTAGATCAAAAGTCACTGGTTTCTTGCAGAGAATTACCAGGTGTGTGGTCATCATCCTGTTTGTAGCGAATCCAGCTGTGCATTTAGGGACTCAAAAGTGTACCTGGGTTTGTCAGGTACTTGACTCAGGTAATTTGACTCCAACAATGGAGTGAGAAAAGAAAATAGGAAATAGGGAATTGGAAATAGGGTGGCAGAGAAAAGCTTCACAATACTCTACAAACAGGGAAGTAGTTTCAGCACTGCTCTTGTTATGTCTAATATCATAAATAGCACCTGCTGCGTGATACACATACACGAGGCCATATCCCAGCAACCTTCTTAGAAATAATGATATTTGTGTGTCAGGGTTAATCTGGCTTCCTTCTTTACTTTCACATTTAGAAATCTTCTGGGCTTTGAGAGCAATAAGCAAGGATGCACCTGTAATTTGCTGGTGCTTGTTTACTTCTTGTATTAATTTGTTTTGTGATGAATCCAAAGGTCAAGGTCGAGTTGTTTTACCTGCTCAAACATCCAGTGACAAACAAGCAGACAAAACAGAAGGCAGGAAAAAGGGGTTTAGAAGAAAGCATTTGTTTATAAAGTAAATGAATGCCCATTTTGATGTATCTTCATATGTCATTGTTTCTTTTAGCAGTTTTGAATCACAGTATCAGCTATGTGCAGCTAAGGCACATCCAAACCCAACCACTTGTGTGGTTTTGTGTGGACATCAGTGATAGCAATGCTTATTTGAAGGAAAGACATTATTTCAGTGTTGGAAAAGAAAATTAAAGGGGGAAAAACATCTTCCCACCTTCCTCTATTTTATCTTCTTTGAGATTAACACTTCCATAGTAAACACTTGGCTTAGGCAGTGAAGTGCTAATTTCTTAATAAACAATAACAGTGAAAACAAATAACCAGTAGTAATAATTTTTTCCTAATAATTTTATTTTATTTGCTTGCCAGTTTTCTTCCTTAGTTGTTCACTTCTTCTAAATGCCTCCATCTGTTGAGATTTCTGTGTCAGGATTTAATTAATATATCACCCAGACCTCACACTTAATCTTGCCCTTATACTTATCAAAATGTTCATTTTTCAGAAGGTTTGATATTCCAGAGACCTCTTCCTCTCCTGCTATAATTATTTAATGGGATTTTCTTTTTTTTTCTGTTCTCTTACTGCCTGAAATGACATTTTGGGTCAAGATGTGTGTTTTCTGAGGCTATATTAACAATCTGCTAATACTCTGGGCACACTGAAACACAAAGTCAAACAGAAGGTGAGGAAGGCCAGCTAATAAACCAACTCTGCTTGCTTTTTTTCAAACCATATTGTTTGCTGTGGACACATGAATTGGGGTTGGGAGTGGTTCTTCCAAAAAGAAATCTTTTTGGCTGTTCTGCATGCTGTTTTAAAATACATTTTATATTATTTAACTTTAGAAGTTTTTCAAGTGATGTCTTGTTTCGACATTACAAATAAAACCAGAATGACTTTTCCCCCTATGTTTTGACTTGATTTTTGCCCCAGGTTTTTGAGATTTAAAGGTGACACTTGTAGTCACAATAAACCAGACATCCTATGTGGATAGTTACTCAAGAGAAAAAATGATTAAATTAAAATATTCACAGGTTTGTTTTCTACTGGGTGTTACATTCCTACATTTGTTCTGAAAACCAAATCTATTCTTTGTCACAGTTTCTAGTTTATTAGTAAAGTGATGTTAGCATGACAGCAGAGCAAAGGTGAGTGCTGCCCTTTCCAAACTCTGCTGGCAGAAGTGTGGGGGACTGGGCAGGAGCACAGAGCTCTGAAGGGGTGACCTCCTGCCACAGGATGGGACTTGTTGGGCCAGCTTAGTACAGCTTGTCCCAAAATGTTCTCCAAACACTGAGCTGGAAACTGGGTTGAGGTACCCTCCAAAGTACTGTCACCTCCACCCGTGTGGTTGCCACCAATTTCAGTGTCAAATGAGGTCAATAATGAACTTTGTAATTTGTTCACGCTTATGAAACCATATAACACATGATGGGCAGGGTACTTGGTGTGGGTTCAGAGTAGGAGTTCTAATATAAGACATTTATATAATGGGATTTGGGCATTTCCCAGAGCAGTTCTACTTCACACTGAGCTGAGGACTTGGTAAATCCTTGCCCACTATGGGAATAGCTGTAAACTGTGCAAGGAGAAATCCTTCTGCCCTGTCCAAAAGAGAATTTCATCTCCACAACAGATGGCATCAAGTACTGACTTAATGGAAGGAAATTCTAGGGCCTTTCCTGCTTGACCTAATGAACCAGAAGCATATGAGGCAGGAGGAGGGAGGAAAAAGGGGAAAAAGGCCAGAAGGACCTGCATTGTTGGATCTAAGCTATAAAGGGAAACAGGTCCTGGAGGTATAAATGCTTCAGTCCATCTGAGTTTGGATGTGACCTGCCACAGGATTATGACAGAACTCTCACCATCCTGTCACAGGAACTGGGGAGGGGGAAAGGACTGTTAAGCACTAACTAGACACTGCAGACACGTGCTTCTCTTGGTCTTTTGTTTCTTTTAATGTGTTCACATAAGCCTTGCAGTTAAACTGATCTGATTCGTGGTTTTCAAACCTTGCCTTTCTGAGCACAATTTCAATGCACAATGGCAGGACTCTAAAGTGTCTGTTCCCTTCAAGGTGGGAGATTTAGGTATCAGACACACTCCTGAGGACAAAACTCTTCCTACATATGTTTCCCTGGGTATCTAAGGGAGAAAAAGGTATGTCTCTGCTTAGTTTCAAAAGCTGGTTTGAGAGGTGACAATGGATGCATCTCTGAAGGAAAAATACCTTCCAGTAGCCACTGCAAGCTAGGAGCAGTCACTGGCATGTAGCATAATAAAATCACGCTGGAACTGTGTGGGTCCCAAAGGAGAATGTTACACACTGGATTTCTTGCCCAGTTTTATAATGTGTTTGAAATCAGTACATTGCATACATTTCAGTTTCCATTGCTCTAATGATCTGATGATTTCCTGAAACACTTTAATGGAGTTTCCACTGACCTTAAAATAATAGTGTTTTTTAAAGAAGTGGTTAAGTGCAGACTTTTATGAGACAAACGGAGCCAGACTTCTCTTTCAAAAAATATGATTTTTGCAAATGTGCATGGTTCTAAAAATCTCAGAGCTGTTTTTCAGAGTGACAAAAATAATATAAATGCCAGAGTAAGCAGCAGTTGATCTTGCAAAACTGAAGTTTCAATACTAAGTCATTAACTGTATACAGAAACAGGTCCAGAAGAATGTCTGAATGTCTTTCAAACTGCCACTGAACAGCATGGGAGTGCCTGTGTCTTGTGGCCACCTTTGATTCAGCAACTCACATCTTCATACAACTATTTGTATCTATCTTGTCATAATCTGTTCTTATTAAATGTGCTCAGATTGATCTTTCCCTCCCTTCTATTTTTAACCTGTACTATTTAACATTTTCAGGTTTCAGAATCTTCTACTCTCTCAGCATCCTAATGCTTTCTACAGAGACACTGTGACTCTCCTTCTCTGGGTTGGAGCATTTAAAATCCATTTCCTTAGCCTTAATTTCACAGGACTGTTTACTCAAAACCACACATGCTCTCTGGCAAGGTTTTCAGTCTTTCTTCTTCACCCCTGATGGACTCCATGGTTCTCAGAAAGCTGACTCTTTCCCCAATGTATCTTGACAGCTGAGCCTCTAACACAGAGATAGAAAAAAAAGTTTACAATTTACAGTACAACTCAACATCTTTTCTTTCTTCCCAGTTTGTCAGATCAACCTATTTCTAAAGAAATAATTGCCTAAAGGCAGGCAGACGTGTGCCCCTATTGGCCTTCAGTGCTGCCAGTCAGGTAAAAGTTTAACAGATTGAGTATCCACTGTATGTAATACCAGAGGATTTTCTGGTTTTAAGTACTCTGAGCTCTTAGAAAATTCAGATTTTGAGATAGAACTGTTTTCTTCCTTTTCCCCAATCTGAATAGACAGATATTTAAATCAAGTATTATTAGTAGAGAAGTCATCCTATGGCAAACAGCGAGGGAAGTCTGGGCATGTTAATTTTGTCACAGGGAAAATTCAATACATTAGTCCTATGTTTCTTGGAGAAGACTTCTTCTGATCTTTTTGTCCCCTATATATTTCAAATTAAAACAAAAGAGTTTGGGATTCAGTTTCTTGGGCTTTGCTACTCTGATCATAAATGAAATGTATAAAGACAAGTCTGAAGATATACATCACATATCTAATCTGCCATCTAACCTTCACTCTCCAATCTGTGGTATTTTTAGAGTGCTAATCACTAGATTAGGCATTTATCTTCAATGATGTAAGACAGAGTAAACTTTAATATCATAGTGGGCTCCATACAACATTAAAAAGTTTATAATCTAAACTACTCTTCTCAGCAGGGGAGGGGGCTGAAGGAGGAGTTCCTTTTCAGTGCCACTCTGGCATTGCTAGCCAGGAACATTTTCTAACTCTGCTTTGCAGCATTTTTCACTTGCTGAGCAATAATAAGTGGTACATCTATCTGTATTTAAAATGACAGATGGTGCCTGTCCCAGTGCTGATAGGGGTGACTGTACAAACACCAGCTCCTCAGTGGGGGAGCTGGAGGAAAATGGCACGAACATGCACAAGGTCACTTCTGGCTTATTTTAGAATCTCTGCATCCCGAGGTGTGCCCTTATAAAAAATTGCCAATTTACCCTTGTAAAAATTTTAGTATAAAGAAAGCAAAGAATTGGTGTTGGGCAGCTTAAAAGCTATTCATGTCTCCAGATTAGTGTCCATTTCCAAACACAACTTAAACCAATCCCTTACCTGTCACCTGTCCCAGAAGCAGCACATCTGCTGTGGTCTGCAAAGTGGTGAAGAAGGCTCTGACCCCATGTTACTACAAGGCAGGTTAGAGCTATTAAAAAATTGTGGAAAGAGTTTACTTATCCAGCTGGGTTTGTTTGGTTTTGCTTGTTTGTTTGTTGTTTTGTTTGTTTGTTTCTTTGCTTTCTTAAACAACATGAAGGGGTTTATTTATGTATATGTATGCAAAAAAAATCTATTGCTTCTTTAGATTTATAAGAAACTGAAGAGTTAAGAAATATGTTCCTGTGTCACCTCATCTTCTGCCTGAGGAGTACTGCTGAGCTGTTATTTACATTCTGTGCTAATATTTTAGTCTCATATTTGGTTATAGCTCCAGATGGCACATGTTTGTATTCACATTTGCCACAGCTGAGATATAGTCAGGCAGCATAATATCTCTAACAAAATGTCCTTGGTTTAAAACAAAGATAAACACTCCCCCTACTTCAGCCAGTGAGCAGTACCTGCCAAAAAGTCACTTTAAATGCTACTCCAAGGTTTCTTGAAACAAAGAACATGAGTACATGAGTTAAATATGATGCCTTGGCTAGGTTTTAAGGGAGAGGGCTTCTCAGACCTCCTGTTTTGCATCAAGATTTGGGGCCAAAGTTCAGAGACACTTGCGTTCTATCTAACTCAGTCACCAGAGACAAATTTATAACAGGCCTTGTTTCAGTGATAGACAACATTTGATGGCAGGGCAGCTGCCTCTCTATTAATTTGCTAATTTATTCAAATGGCTATCATCAAAAAGAAGCTGATTTTATCAGACATAACCAACCAAAGTATTTTAAGCACATGCTTAACCTCAGTCACTTGAGCTTCAAGGTAGGCTAAGCATGTTTGAATTAACTGGACTCGTTATTCATGTAGACTTGCTTCAGATATAAGTGTCAAATCCTACTTTACCATGGCATTCTCATAAGCTAAAGTGCTTATGAGAACTTGTTTAAAAGCTGAGCAGACTTCAACTTGGGCCTGGTATTTCCCAGTGTCTGCCTAGCCAAAGCTGGCAGTCTGAATGGTAGCTCTTAGTTTCTCTCGCTGAGAAATGAATGCCTTTATTGCTCAAGAAAGATGGAAGAAATTGAACCCTTCTAGAAAGGTTCTAGAAAGGTAATGGATTTATTACTTTTTCCTTTTCTTAAGGCTGTTAGAGAGGTCAGCTGTCCTCAAAAGTGCTGGTGATGTGGAATTCACTGTTGTTCTCCCAGAAAACACACGGTATAAGACTCCTACAGATTCCTGTTCTGAAGTAATATGGATGTTTATAGGCCAATTAAATGTTTGCAAGTGAGATCAGAGAGATAAGAGGTCAGTGAATCAAGGAATATGTGCATATATCAACCTGGTGTGACACCAGAAAGGCTGCTGTCAGTTTCCTAGGAAGGTGTTTCCTCCTTATAGCCCATATGAAATAATAGCAGAAGATTCTTCTCCTCCAGAAATACATCTGCCTCCAATCTCACCTTTTAGGAAAGCAGGAGAGCTCACATCAATGCTTGGTAATAACATAGTTACTATATACATGGTGTACATATCTATAGTCCAACAATTATGTGCTTGTATATATGGACATTCTACTATAAGGACGGTGTCAGATTTTCTGTCTCATAGTTAAACTATTGTAGTCTTTTAAATAATTCACAGTGTTGAGTGAACTGTTCTGAAGAGCAGTGCCTTCAAGATTTGAGAATATGAATGTCTGCTGATGGTACAAAATTATTTAGAGGAAGACAGGACTTCAGAAGAATTGTAGAAAGGCTTTATGAAAATCATCAACTAGGTGTCAAATGATGATTAATTATATGTGTATATGCATATATGGCAAAAGATGCACATAAACCACTTCTGACTCTACTCCTGATGAAATTAAGAGCCTCTGAACTGATGACCATCATTCAAGAATAAAACCCCAGGGCTGTGACTGTTCCATGGCAACAACAGCCCATTGCTCAGTAGTGACTTCTGAGAAAGGCAAAACAGAGAACTTCATCCTGTCTCTGTATAAATCCATGCTTTCCTAAGTCCTGGATACTGTGTCTTATCCTGATACTTCCCGCACCTCCCCCTAAGGAGTATCTTAGAAAAGCTGTAGGGCTAGGAAAGATTCAAATAAAGGTAACAAGATTATGAAAGGCCTTGTGTCACTCTAAAGAAAGAAGTTACATCTCTTTAGTTTGGACAAAGGGTGACCATGGGAGTCTTACTGAGATTTATAAAGTAGGCCAAGCAATAGATAGGATGAATAGGGATTGATTGATTGACCGACTGGTTCCCTTTTTTCCTCCACAGTAAAGGAGCAAGAAGGCACCAGATCCCGTAAACGTAATGTTTGATCAAGTTTTTTCTTGCTTACAGGCATCCACAGAGAACTTCTTGACATAGGCTGTTGTGGATGTTCTTGTGGCCTTAGGAGCAGACTGCATAAGAACATAGGTTAGAAATTAATTGAAACTTATTAAATGCATAAAGTCATTCTCGTTCAGGATTTCTCTAAGATGCAAGTTATTGAAGGCAAGAAAAATAGTCATGAGAAGAATGGTATATATCATACACTCTTCCTGAAAGATTCATGTTTGGCTACTGCCAAGGTAAAGGATAAGATTGCCATGTAAGCTCCTCTACTATCTGAGAAGTCTCTTTAGACTTCCAAGTATTCCATTAGGTAATTTAATGATATGGACTATGAGCCAAAGTAGTACATGTCTTATATGTTTGGACCCAATGAGATATTTATTATTTTAATTCCCAGCAATGGTGTGAATATAAAAGAGCTGTTTGCAGCAATCATAGAGTCATAGAACGGCTTGGGTTGGAAGGGACCTTAAAGATATCTAGCTCCAGCCCCTCTGCCATGTGCAGGGGACACCTTCCACTGACCAGGTTGCTCAAAGCCCTTTCTAACCTGGCCTTGAACACTCCCAGTGATGGGGCATCCACAGCTTCTCTGAGCAACCACTGCCTCACAAGTGCCTCACTGTAAAGAATTCTTTTCATATACCTAATCCAAACCAACTCTCTTTGAGTTCTTTTAATTTGGGGTGTGAGCTTAGGACACATTGTATTGTTGTCCAAATGGCAACACTTGTGCCCAAGGAATAATTCTAATGGTTTCAGAGAGAATGTGATGGCAGTGAGTATTTGTGGGCATGGGTGTCTTCTAGGTTGAAAAAGTATATAAATGCAAAACAGAAAAAAATAACACTGATATGACTGTGTTTTATTGTTCTCAAGCCAGCAGGCTAGAGATAGCTAAAATAGAAAAAAATCCATGGGGATTTATGGTATCACAAAACTGGGTTTTGTATTTTGTGCTTCCTTAACATTTGAAAGTACGAAGCATTGTGACTGCAGCATCAAGACTCAGATGCTTTACATCTAGGTGCACGTGGCTGCAACCATTCTATAGGTAAGACTTAGAAAGAAAAATTAACTGTTGCCTTGTTTATGAGTATAGAGCTAAATTTGGTCTTCTACCTTTGAAAAAATTGGGTTACACTGAAAGTTCATTTCAGTCAATTTTGAATCAGGATGACCAGGATCAATTTCACCTGCAATTCAATGTTGACTCATAATTCTAAGTAATCATTTTCTCAGGACAGCTGATAATGCGTAATGCATCCTAGGCAGTCATACTGATCCAGTGACCTTTACTCTTATTTTTGGTAAATAGTCATAAAGTTATTATACAATCATATATATATA
>VXAX01000192.1:1043605-1068165 GCA_013399835.1 Leptocoma aspasia | reverse complement strand
TATATATATATACACCAGGAATTTCTGATAGAAAGAAACATAATTTGTTTCTGCCTCTTAGATCTATACACAACCAAAGGAAATAAATGATGACAAATAGAAATGATATCCAATACCATATGTTGCTGACATCAGGACTCTGCATATGACTGATGCAGACCTCAGAAGAAAAAAAGTAGGAAAATAACCAATTTAACCTGAAGGAGAATTGTCATAAGTGCAGTTAATAGGAGCTGTGAAATAATGACAAATAATGAACCAAGAGAGTGAAATGGTTAACCATGAGATGTTGCTTTTGGAGCACAGGAGCTGGGTTGCTCAGAACTCTGCTGCCTAGATTACTGAAACACCACCATGCTCACCAGCAGTTGTGAGACAGAACTTCTTTTCACAAGCAAAGACTTTACAAGAATGATTTTAGCAAGTTCAGTCTCTCTTTGTAGTATAGCCATTACCCAATCAGTGTAATTCATGCTGAACCTCAGACGGCAATGGCCCTGTAACTGGAGTTCATTCCATTGAACCTCAGTGCAGCTTGAAAATTTTACATCATGAATAAGAAGGTTGGGACTTTCTGGGGACTTCCTGGGGACTTCTCTGTTGCTGTGCCACTTAACTTACAAAGCTTTTCAATACCCCAGCAATGGATAGCAACAGGGAGCTGTTGAATGAACGGAGAGGTGGACAAGCAAATACCACTGGGTATTCAGTGCTGTGTGTGCCTTGAACCTCCACAGCAGTTAGTAGTCACTGGACCTCAGCAGCACTACACTCCTAAATTTCTCAACTTTGGAGCAGTCATCTCTTCCTCCACTTTTCGTCTCCCCATAAGGGGAGAATTTTGCAACATAAATATCATGAAGAGGTAAAGAAATGTAATTTTTAAAATGGCATGGAAAAAAACAAACTTGGTGTAGCGAAACACAAATTTGCAGTTACGCATCTGATGGTGGTGGGGGGCTTTACATGACAAAGGCTTGGAGGTCTGGCAGATCAAGACCTTCAAGCTGTTGTTTTTAATGCCCAGTTTTTGCTAAGACATGCTAAGAGCCCAGATGGCAGGAATGCATAAACATCAAACTTGGCGAAAAAAACTTACTACCTTTTCCCCTGTATAAGAGCAAGCAAGAGAGTAGAGCGTGAAGTAACAAAAACTTGAAATATCAATGTCTTATTACGGCTGAGTTCCTTTCATTCCTGCTACCTAATGTTCCCTGATGTTGACTGAAAAGTCCTGACAATTCAACCATTCAGCTCCCGAGCTGCTACAAAAGTTCACATGTATAGTAGTATGAATTGCCATTTTTTCTTCATCAGTTTCTATGAGGAGCATTTAATTACACAACCTGTCTGGGAGAAATACTCTGAAGGAGGAAGCTGTACTGGATGTCTTGTGTTGTCTTGTTCTACAATGCCCAGGTGCCCAAGCTGCTCAGGGAAGTGGTAGAGTCACTATTCCTGGAGGCACTTAAAAGCATGTAAATGTGGCACTTGAGGACATGGATTAGTGGTGGACTTGGCAGTGCTGGGTTAATGTCTGGACTTGATGATCTGAAAGGTCTTTTCCAACCAAATAAATTCTATGACTCTAAGCCCTCACATTCTTGAAATTTTCATTTGTGAAATGTTTGAAATTATCATTTGTGAAATGCAAGAGAGAGCACTGTCATGCGCTCCAGCAGCTGACCTTCTCTGAAGTTTCTCTCAAATCTCACAGAAACATGAGGTAATTCTGAAACACAGGATTTCCACCCCCAGGACTGGCCCATGCCACCGACTCCCCTGGGGCTACAGCAGCCCAGGGACACCAGCAGCCTGCAGCCACGCCTTGTTCGCAGGTAACCTTATGGATCAGGGTCATATAACTTTTCAACACCTGCCCATGTCTATATAACCACACAATGCCTCCCTGTGTGGCAGAAAGGCCCTCCCCTCCTGCTGACACATAGCTCCAGATATGCTGTTTCCTGCCACAGGGAACTCTGCCTCCATGGCTACCAAGATCCCAGCTGAGAAATCTGGGAAATGTCAGCGTGAGACACACCATTCTAACAGCATCCTGTACCAGATCCTTAACAAAGAGCATGGAAGTGAGACCAAGTGGCACCAGCAGCATTGCAGTCCCCACTGCTCCACAAGAAGCAAAGGCTGCCCTTGTTTGGACAGGAGAAGAGTTGTCCTGAGAACACCAGAAGCCACATGCAGAAGAGCTTCTGAAGTGCTGTTGAAGACTTCAACTTTTATTAGAAACTTACCTTCTTTTTATCACATGCCTTGGGAGGATCAGTTTGTCCTCATACAACAGAACTGGGCCCCTCTTTTTGTCCTGGGCATGGCACAAGAAGGGGTGGATTTTGACCTGAGAGAGATTCCAGCCACCAGTTTATTGAAAAAAATCCTCCTCAATCAGTCTTCAACAGCTATGAATGAACTGGGCAACTCATCAGCAGGAGCACTTTTCACAGAAGTTCAGAAGATGAAGAATTTATTGTGGAAATTCTGGTACCTGGACATAAGTGCAAAAGAATATGCCTATCTTAAAGGAATTATTCTTTTTAATTCTGGTAAGTCCTCCCAGAAATTACACAAATAATTATGTGCCTAGAAAGATATTTGATATTTTTATTTACCTATAGACAAATGTTTCATTTTACTCATTTCTATGAATATAGTTAAATGTTCTCAAAGACCTGTATTCTATGATTTAACAGTTTTTCTGCCTGATGTGATTTATTTTGGTTCCTTGGATATCACCCACTGTAAGCCAAAACAACCTCTATCTGACAAATTTTAAGGCACAATTGTGTAACTTCAAACTAACTTCCAGCTCAAAGGTAACACAGCAGCCTCACCCTCACGTCACAGCAAAGGAGAGATGGTACATGGGCATGTGATGTGAGCTTTAGAAGTATTTTAACAAAGGCAGTGGAGAAGATAACCATCTGATTTTCATCAGTGAGGCAAAAGGATGCTGTGTTGAGGTTACACAGCTTTTATGTATTTATATCTTTTATTTATATAATTTAGTATCTCTCCTTTCAAAGCCTGGGACAGCAGTCACAGGGCAAACTAAGACTACTGATTGCATCCTCTCACTTGTGATGCCAAGTTCAGGCTCCTTAGGAAGGAAGGTTGCCTCTGTCAGCACCATGGAGTGCATGAGTCATTAAAAGCTGAGCTCTAAGTACACTAAAGTAAATGGAAAGACTTATTGACTCCAGCCTGCTCTGGCTCAGATTCCCAGCTCCTTCCACAGCAATCACTGCTGTTGGCTGCACTGTCAGCAGAGTGCTGTACTTGGGACTGCACCAAAAGGATACTTGAATGCTTCAGTTATTCCATTATATTTCTTGTGGTGGATGCTTTATAGGCTGCTCAAAGGCTGTGTGACTTTATATTTGTTTCCAAATGGATTCAAATTCTGATTCTTGAGGTGTAATGTCATCCAGATGCTTGGTGTTGCCTTGAGTGTCTTCTATGCTGCAGCATCAAACCAGAAGAGTTCATTTCAGTGCAAGCTTTTTTCACAATAAAATCAAGCTAGAAGAAACCACTTTTTATATCCAGGGGGATGATAAGAGGAGAAAGGCCTCATCTGCAGCAGCTTACACAGTTTAACTAGCTGGCATTTTTATTGTCTCTGTGGGTAAAATGCAATTTTCATTTAAGGAGAAAGCAGTAGCAGGGTTTACATTTAGGTACATTTAGCAGTAGCAGGGTTATGTTCTGGATTTGTGCCTTCTAAGGCCTGCTGCTTCCCCAGGGTGCTGTATGAGAGAGCCAGCAGCCCTCCATGCTGTCTGCAGACACATTCCACAGCTTCAGGAATGACACTCAGCTCTTAGATGGGATGACCCCTATTCTCATGGAATATTTTTCCATGAGCTGCAGAAGGCAGCCTGGAGAACATCAGTTAAGCTTAGGTTCAGTTAAGCCTCCATATGAAACAGAGTCACCATCTAACTCTGGGCTGAAACAGGTACTCAGGGCTTGTACACAACCCAAACCACCCTTTGCTGCAAACAAATCTCTACAGCTGTTGTTTCACAAATACTACTTTTAATAGTTTTTTAACACTTTCCACCAAACTCAGAAAATGTTTTCTACATATTTGCAACACATTTTCAAACTTTTCAAGTTTTGGCTTGATGTTTGGCAAAATGCTACTATTTTTGCAGGCCTCAGTTCTAAAATGATTTCAGGAAGTCACCAGCAGTGACAATGGTAAACTAACTCTCTTTTGGATTATGGAGTACCTCATTACCACCCTTAATGTTTTACTTCTGTTGAGACCACCAAAACTGGCTGAAGCAATGGGGAAGGGCCAGGACCAGAGCGATCCAGAGCCAGGTCATGAGCTGGAGTTCAACAGGACATCCAGGCATGCAGCTGTAGCAGCCATCGCTTGGATAAGATGCATGACAACTATGCAAAGTTTTGCTTGTACCCTGAGTGATCTCTTGTGGCACAGACATTGTGCTTACTATTGTTAGAAAATTCCCTTTGGCAAGAGGGTGGCAGGCAGCATGATGGAGTGTAAGTCCTCCTACTAGAATCATAGAATGGTTTGGGTTGGAAGGGACCCTAAAGATCATCTAGTCCAACCCCCCTGCCATTGGGAGGGACACCTTCCACTAGACCAGGTTCCTCCAAGCCCCATCCAGCCTGGCCTTCTGGCCAACTTCTGGGGCTGTGGCATTTACAACATCTCTGGGTAAGCTGTTCCAACACCTCACCACTCTCACAGTAAAGGATTTCTGCCTACACATCTGACCTAAGCCTACCTGCCTTCTTTCAGTTCAAGGCCATTCTCCCTTCTCCTTTCATTAATGGCCCCTGTAAAAGGCCCCTGTCCAGATTTCTTGTAAAGCCCCTTTAGGTACTGGAAGGCTGCTCTAAGGTCTTTCCAAAGCCTTTTCTTCTCCAGGCTGAACAACCCCAACTCTTGTCAGCCTGTGCTCATAGGAGAGGTGCTCCAGCCCTCTGATCATCTTCAGGGCCCTCCTCTGGCATCATTTCCGCAGGTCCATGTCCTTCTTATGCTGAGGGCCCCAGAGCTGGAAATAACAACAGAATCTGTGCAGCATCTCTGTGTGAGAGGCTCTGGCTGGGTTACTGACTGACCACATCTGGGCCAGCAAGAACCTGCGAAGAAGAAATTGTGCACCAGCCCCTGAGGGGAAACCGGCACCTTGCATCAACAGAATCCAGACTCTCCAGAACATATTGGCATCCCCACTCTTCCCAGGGGACCTTTGGCTGGGTGGCCTTGGAGCTGCCTCAGTGTCTGTGGGTGAAGGGTCCAGCTGCAAGGCCTTCTCTAGTTGGACCCAAGCAATAGGTCAAAGGAAAGAGCAGGTGGGACTGTTCTGCCACACAGGAACAGCACAGAGTGAGGTGAAAGCATTTTTGTGTTTTTGACAGTTGTCTGAAGAGGAATTGGGACTGCACAGCAAAGAGATGGGAAGAGTGAAAAATAGTGCTGTTATTATATCAGTGCCACATATATACATATTTGTGTACACATATATATTCACAAATTCCATCAAGGGTGTGACAGGGCTCCTGTTAAAAAAAAAAAAAGATATTCTTAAGAGGTTTAAGAGGTTTACAGTTCAGCTGGAAACATGTGTTTGACTGAATATTATTACAACAGATCTCAGAACAAGAAGTGTCTCATTATATGTAAATTAAAACCAGTGTTTGGTTACATAGAAAAGAAGACCAAATGGGGAAATTAAGCATATTTGAAGAGATATAAACTATTGCAACTTCATCCTGAAACCACAAAATCCTGACAATTTCCTTTCCATGAAAAATCTAACATTTGGAATCATCCTCACAGCTTGCAGCTGCTGGTAATCCTGGGGGAGATGATGACTTTTCCAAACTCTTAATTTCTGGCTAGCCTGGTTGCAGGTTTGGCTGAGGCTTCTTCTCCTCTGGCAGTGATGTCTAGCAAGAAAAGAGTTGCTGAAGGCTGACAACAGTCAGCCAGTTACAGACTGAAGGAAACCCAACCAGGTTGGTTTTGCCCTGCTCCAGGGCACTAGGCAAGAATGCTGAACTTTCCACAATGAAATTCATGATTCCTATTCATTCCAATTAATGATAAATAATGTGAAAACACACCTGGTGTGAGCTATTCAGATTCTATTCCAGGGAGGTATGGAGTCAGTCACTGTAACAGATGCCAAATAGTGTGTTCTACCTTCTGTCCAGACTGCAACAATTCCAGGAGAGAAAAGATATCCTTAGAGAGTAAGAACAGGAAGCAACAGGTTGCTGAGAGCTACATGACAAGGCAGTCCCTCCAGAGGCAAAGGATGAACACAGGGTGTCCTTAGCACTGAGCTCTGGCACCCACAAACACCCTCAGTGAGCCAGCAGGTCACATGCTATGGGAGGTATGTGATTGAGGCTCGAGACCATGACTCCATAGGGCAAAGGCCTCTCCTTTGTCAGGCACTCCTCTTGCTGAGGCACTCCTCTTGCTCTTTTTAGACTGTAAATGAAAATACCTAGATAGTATGGTGAACCACAGTGCCCCAGCTTAGTCTAGTAAGCAGAGGCAACAAAGGGATGGAGATGGGGCTGGGTATACTGGAAACCTACATCTTCAGGCTGTGAGCCTGCTCGCTGCTCCAAACCATCATCTCTATCTCCTGATCTTACCTAGGTAGGGTTGATTAGAGCTGGAGTATTTCCACCTGCCCAGACTACTAGCTCAGCATCATTTGGTGGGTGGACAACACTACAAAATGTCTTCTCCATCTGTACTGAGTCAAAATTACCTGCTGTTACCATTTCAAAGATGGATTTTAATGTAATGGGCTAGATTCCAAAGTGCTTACAATGCTGCCCAATGCTCATTCAAATTATTGAGCTACAAATACCTTCTTTTTCCAAATTGTATGTTTAGAAAGTGCTTTTGAGTTTTTTTTGAGAAAGTAGCACTATAAGCCAGAAATCCAGACATCCATCATTACAAAGGGCGCCGAACAGAAATGTTTACTCAGGATTTGTTACTTTACTTTTTGTTTTGACAGAATATCGTGTCCTGAAATGTCTCCCTTATGTACAATCACTGCAGCAGGAAGCTCAGAAAGCCCTGATGGAGTTTATCTCAACAGTGTTCCATGGAAGCCTCAGCAGGTTTGCTTCGATTCTTCAGCTAATCACATCTCTTCGAGACATTGATGCAGATGCTATTGAAGAGCTCTTCTTCAGGCCCACCCTAGGAGAGGCCACCCTAAATGTACTACTTATAGAAACCCTATATATCAAGGCAGACTGGCTTTGAAAACAAATGACATCTGAGTGATAAAATATTTCATTTTGAAGAGATGAGAGAATATTATGAGCTAAATAAACGCATTTCAAGCAACTCATTGAGGCATATTTGTAAGCCATGTATGCTTCAACAATGAAGTAATTTTGTAACATTTTATAATTAAATTCAGGGAAAATTAAGTATTTCATGATACTGTGTGTTTTAAAAAAACCTTAATCTAAGTATTTAAAGATTGTCTAGAAGCACCAGCGTACTTTCCAGTTCTGCTAGGTTCAACTGCATTATTTCTAGTGGGCATTTTTACAGCTGTTTATGCTTTTGGCTTTAATGAACAGGGGAAATGGTAAATTTTATTCAGTCGAAGATAGATACATAAAAGGCTGGTCAATGGTAAAATCAGTATAAATCCTTCCTTTTCCTTGTCAGTCCCTGATCCCAATCCTTTTTCTGTTCCACTGGGAACTCTGGTTCTTGGCTGTAATTGCTGGATGGAGCTCCCCCTTACTAACTGCTTTCTTATATGTTCTTGTCTGAGTCTTGCAGCAAACTGTGGGCTTTAAATCCCTCTCCCTTTATTCACAAAGTCCTTCCCTAAGTAAGGAACTAAACAACATGAATCAAAAGTTTGTTGACTGGACAAAAGCTGTTGTTCAGGATTGTTTCCAGAATGGGAATAACAAAGGCTGAAAGCTACTGTGTCATGCCATAAGCAGCAGAATGATTGTAGCCCAGTTTCCTACACATTTAAGACCTTTTCCCTTTAGCCCTGCCTGCACCCTTCTATAATTACTCTCACTTCCTTCCAAATAGATGTCAGATATTCCTTGGACAGCAAAAATGCTAAAATACGGTTTCCTACAGATGTGTACAATCTGTTCCTACATCTCTGACTGCAAGAGTTCCACGTTTCCACCTCCAAATGCACTATGGCATGCCCCAAAAATGTCTCTGTCTCCTACCCGTCTGGTGGAGAAGAGGCAGCACGTGTTGGGGTGGGTGCCAAGTGATGTGTGTGCTGACTGCCTGTCTGTCAGGATGAAGAAAACATTGAGATTATACTTTAGCTGCAACAGGGGAAGCTATTTGTATCCATTTGCTGTACAACTCCTCTCCCAATGCTTTCCATGAAACTTAAGGGAATTAATTTCTGAGTTTTTTCAGCAGTGGATCTAGCCTAGTTTTGCTTGGCAAGGGGGCTCAAATTCACCAAATGGGGGCTGACAGACAGGTAGACAGACAGCACAACAAAGAGTATGATAGCTTAGAATTCCTTAGAATGTCCAGCTAAAGTCAAAGGAATGAGAACTTGTAAATATATATATATATTATATATATGTAAAAATGCACATCAACAGAGATGGATGTTAAAAGGACTTCTAGAAGTCAAACAACTAAGGAAAAAAGATGTTTAAATAATAATAAGAGTTTACTACCTATAAGTTTTGACAAAAGAACACCCATTTTTCTCCCACTTTTTTAATTGAGGAGTAAATTGCAAAAAGGAAGGGGAAGAAGCAAACCTCAAACAAGACAAACCAAGTAAGCTTCTGGACAGCAGTGATCACAGAAGTAACAACCTTTACAGTTAACACAACTCACCTTCCTAAACTAACTAAACCTTTCAGAACTGCAGATTTTTGGAATGATATTTTCCTTGAAAAGCCCTCACAATAGAAGTTTTCAGTTGCTTTTCTTTTGTTAAAATGGTTCAGTAGTACTGCCACAGATCTGCAGGGTAACAGGATATTCCATGGTTAGTTGTTCGTGATGCCGAATGAAAACATTCGTTCCAGACATTTGCTTTTTGTCTGTTCTTCTTAAGATTTAAGCAAGCAGAATTAATCCAAAACTGGCATTTGTACATTTGGTATGTAAAATATCATTTGGTAGCAGACATCCGAGTTCAAATACCTCCCAAGCCCTATAAGCTTCTACCTCTACTACAGATGCTCCACTTGCACCCAGACAGTGGAGCACAGGCCAGGGTGGAAGGAGCAGGGCTCTGCTGGCCTTGCACATGCAGCAGCTTCTGCAATGGAGAAGGGAAGAAGGGCTATGCTCTCATCTCAGTGCTCCCACTGCTGGTTTGAAGAGTGTAGAGAGGGGAAGGAATGCCCTCAGCTCAGTGGGAAGAGGGAGGAATTTTAGAAAGAGGTAAAATGCACAGAAAAGATGTATAACGAAAAACAGTCATGGGGGCTTAGACAGAGGAGCAAAAAGGCTGAACAAAAAAAAGGAGGAGAGAGGGACAGAAGCAGCTTATTAATAGAGCTCATGTCTATGTATAATCCAGCTTACCTTCATAAGTCAAAGGCCTGCTTAATGACTCACCAACAACCTGAACCTAGGACATGGTTCATAGTTCTGTAGCCTGAATTTCAGGCTAATAAGAGCACACCAGACAGTCTCTGCTCACAGCTTTATTATCAAAATCTGTTCAAGGTCTTTGACTTTATCTACATGATACACAACAGCTTCAACTCAGCCCTCCTTGAATTGGAGGGCACGATGCCAACAAGTTCCCATGGCTTGGCTCACCTGGAAGGCAATGCTGTACTTGCTGATGATTCTTTTAGCCTTGTGTGAGTCTATGTAACCACGTCTGAAAAGAGTGCCTCGTGCTCCACAGGGAAGATTGTAGTCAATGCCTTGGGTTTTCAGGATAACTTCACCTTCTACCATGAAGGCAAATACCAGACTTCAAATGGAACTCCCACAAGATCTGATACTCATGGATCTCACCTCACTGTGCTTGAATACAAGATTCTTCAGAAGATCAACAGATCTTATCTCGGTATCCAGTTCAAAGGGGCTGAGATACAACTGTCTTGCTGAGGACAGAGTAAGAACCAGTATTTACTGTATTAAGGTGTCACATGAAGTTGAAGGCTGTGCAGGTACAAGAAACTGGCACGAACAGGAGAGGTGAGGGGTTGTGAGCAGAGGCTAGGAGCAAAAACAGGAGCTCCCTGGAAGGTGGAAAGGCACAGCACCAGACAGCCTTTAGAAGTCAATGGAAATAGTGCATTGGAATGAAGAAGCAGAGACACAAATGACCAGAAGGCAAGAGAATGACAACAGAAAATCCCTACTCCAGGAAAAAAAAGAAAAAGAGAGAGAAAGAGGGAGAGACAAGGAGAGAAAAGCAACAAAGAAAGGTTTGTCACCGCTTTCTTTAGCTTCTGAGATTGAAAACAAACATTGTTTCTCCAGCTGAGAAATCCACTGAGAAGCATGTGCATGCATCCCCCTCTAGCGCCCAGGAGACAACAGTATTGCCATCACCTGGAGTGTGAGCTTAGCTGCTGGAAGCGTGCCAGATAAAGCACCTACCACTTCTGATGACCCAGGCAGAGCTTTCACTCAGGGACACCTCTCCTCTCCCGTTGCTGGTTTGTTCAAAATAGTGTATGGCAATATTTTTAAATTGTTAGAAGAAACCTACATTTGCAAAATCAAGAATGAAAAGGTAAATTAGAATTGCTTGTGAAACCTTACTCCAGCCTCCTTCTGAATATGATCATAAACTCTTTTAATCACCTGATTACAAACTCCTGTGGTTTCCCCTCAGGACTCCCTGCCTTACCTGGGACAAAAAGTGGCCTGTGCGTGCTGTGGAAATGTGTTATGACTGTGCAATGGAGGAGGCTGCTGTCAGCTGAGGCTCAGCCGCTTTTGTTGCAGCACCATCATTGCAGAACCTGAACTAAAATGGGTCTGCAGTGCCAGAAACCATGCTCTTACAGTGAAATTGGTTGAATGACACCTTACAGAGTGTGGGCGAGCCATGTAAACTGAAGTGGCATTATTCCAGAGTGGTATTGTCCCAGAAAAAGGCTGCTACTAACAGTGTTAACTGGCGTAAAATTAAAAACTAAAAAATAGTTTTTCACATTGGCAAACACAAGACCTGGGAAAGGGTGGTTTGCAGAAGTTAGAAGGCTCTCACTGTTGCAATCCAGGTCACAACAGGCTGTGTCTCACGCTTCCAGAATGATGTCTAGTGCTGTAAGCACTGAAAAATCAGTCTGTGCACACCTGAAGTGCAGGAAGCTTTCATTGACACTAATCCAGGTGTCTTCATTCCTCCTTTGTAAAAAGAAGTGATAATAAGTGATAATGAGCCTTCCTTTTTTGACACATCTTTGAAGATTTTAATCAGTGTTTGTAAAGAGCTAACAAATACTGTACTTGAGAACATGAGACAATCCCACTGAAAATTAATAAATTCGGTGTTCTACACTAAATTGAGTAGCACAGTAAAATAACAGAGAAGCCTACACACTACTGGGAAAGGATAAATAAAGAAGATATTGAAGATCAAGCTTTAGTAAGCACCTAAATAAGACAGTGATCCAGTAGCAAAAGTAACATGACATTTCCAGTGGTGGGATCCATCTTGCAAGAGTCTTGCACTCTCTCTAGAGCACAGAGAGGGACATGCTCTGAGGGAGATATGCCTCGCTTCTCTCAGACACCTGCCTTAGTTTTGGATGAGTCACACCATGAAGTGCTTTACTTCTGCCTATTGGTACAGCTAAGGAGCCCACCTGACCATTTGAGATTCACTGCCTAACTTTCAAAAAGTAAAAATGAGATTAATCTTACCACTATGGCATATACAGAAGTGGTCTGGATCCAGTTTGCAACTGCAATATTAACTTTAATGTCTTCTAATTAATGTCAAAAGCATGCTTGGATTTGCAGTCCTGACCTTTAAACAGTAGGTTTTGGACTTAGGCTTTCAGCTAAACATGTATTTCTAATAACAAAAACCTGATATAGGCTTGGAAACAAAGATGATTCTGTGATTTTATTCACCTGCCCATAAATGACTAGGAAGTCACACACAGACATCACACTTATAAATCTATGTCCTATCTATACTATCTATATTAATATTTCTATGGAGTTTTTTTGTTTGACTGGGTTTTTTGTTTTTCCTGTGGAATGCCTGTCTTACCTATTTTGTAGAAACAAAGGCATTTAACTCAAAACCTAAAATTTCACTTTTGCTAGAAAGCACTTGCAAGTCATAATCTCAGACATAATTTTATTTGCAGGCAGGGCACTATTGTAGGGTATGGGTATGTGAAATGTGAAGTTCTTCACTTCATATTAATAGAGGCACACAAGGAAATATATGCTCCTTTCTAATACAGGTCTGCTGATAAAAGCAGCCTGGCTCAGGGGAAAAAAATGAAGACAAGTTTCTACAATAAATGCATAGTCTAAAAAAGCATCAATTCATGTAATGAAAAAAAACCAAAAGGGGTCTCATTGAAGCCAGTGTTACAATTTGTGCAGAAATCCTCAATCTTTCCCAGTAGGCTAGGAAAGAGGAGGGTGAGTCAGTAGTTTGGTTTTGCTTGGGCTTGTTATCAACTGTTGTCCTTATGAGATTGTGATTTTGAAAGTACAAGTTGTCATTCTTCCTGTGTTCTCTCTCTCTTTCTCTGCCTGGGGGGGTAGCAGAAATGTTGCAAGATGAAGCACTCCACATCTCACCTAAGATAAGAGCATCTTCATCAAAGGAAGACATGGCTACAGCTATCTGCAAGCAATCTCATGAGCCAAGAATGCGAAGCTTCGAGTAGCGTGGGAATGGTCCCATTTCAGTCACAGCGGAAACAATGCAACCCACACACACTCATAACCATAGATTTCTATAAGGAGGGAAAAATGGAAATCTAGTGTGAAAAATAAAGATCTTCATGCAGATGACCACACAGTGAAGGGTCCAATAATCTTTCCTTACCAAGATCTTATTAGCAATAAAAAGTAATCTGCCATACACCTGTAACAGACAAATGTTTGCTTCCAAATATACAAATATCAGTTGGTGCCTTGGAATACAATTTGATGCAGTAGATGGCTGTGGCCACTGTAGCGTGAGCAGGGGGTTGCACATTTGTTGAGGAGCAATGCAGCTCCTGGGAGCAAGACACAAAGTATGATGACAGACGAGGAAGGGATACTCCAACCAGGAGGAACAGGGCACCATCTCCACTGTGCAGCATTGTCTAGGACTCAACACAACTGGGAGGGTAACCAAAGATGTAAGAGCTAGTTGTAACTCCTGGTGACATGGTACACACTGGTGGTGTATCAGACTAGCCTGCTACAAAACACCACATTGTCATATAGAAGTGACCACAGAGATGTTGCACATGGCTCCTAACTATGCTGCTGGACCAGCAGATGTTGCTACTATACTTCTTCTGGGATTTGAATCCCCTTGGTCCTGCTCCATCACCCTGCACAGTCCCTGCATCCCTAACCTATGTAGTTTTCACACCCCTCTGAGGCACCAAACATGAGCTCTGCACAGCCTTCTGAGGGTGTATGGATAGGTGTGGACTCCCTCGCCCACACTCCAAGTTAGGCGAAAGCAAGCCAGTTCAGATTTGAAAGTCATGCATTTACACAGATTTAACAACTTGGGTACAGCCCTGGGCCACTCCAGCTACACAGATTCCAGAAGTGGGTGGCATCCAGTTGGCTTGGAAAGCGAGTGAGGCAAATGTGTGTCTGTCTGCACCTGTCCTGGTCAATACATATGAGTCAACAGCATCATTATTAAGAAAATAAGATTAGGGCAGGGACTAAGAAGGTCCTCCTGCAACATCCAATCTGGTCTCACTCATTGTAGATATCAATTGTGTATATGATTGCATCCCCAAACTTATCAAGCTCCACCTGAAGATAATCTAGGATGTGTTTGCATACCCTGTTCCCAATGGGACAGCACATAATGGGACAGAGCCTCCTGATCTGATGGTTAGGAACTTTCTAATTCCAGAACTTTCTAATTCCAGAACTTTCTAATTCCATTTCTAGATTACTAACCTTTTATTATATGCATCTTCTTTCTACTACCAGTATCAATTCAAATTGCTTTTCTCACTCAAGGTGTTGGATACCCAAGATGTTTGTAGACAACAGTGGTGTCCCCTATCCATCTGCCTCTGGCAGTTCCACCTGCCATCCCTACTCTGACAGTTTGCAACTTCTGGTCCACCTCTCACTCTCTTGTATTTGACTGATGCGCTAACATTATGCTCATTTGACCTCCCTGACGAATTTCTTTGATACAGAGGTGAATCTCAGATGTTCTTCCATCTGTTCTCACCTGGAGGTCATTTTGTTTCCTGTTCTATGTCAGTATCATATAAGGCTTCATTGTTCCATCTGAGACTCCACCTCTTGCTATCTCAACCATATCTCCCTCTCTTCTGTTGCAACCCTCTTCCCTAATTTTCTCTTTTGCTATTCCATCATCTGCCTGATTTTTGATATCCTTTCCATTACTGCAATTTAATTTCTCAATTTTTTATTCTCTATCATTTAGTCTTTTTTTGTTTTAATTTTGCAACTGCATCCTTCTTCCTCTCTTACCTTTCAGGTAAGTTTCCTAGATCCCAGCCTTAAAAAAAGGACGAAAATTCTCAGATCTCCTCCTACAAATTACTACACAAGCCACGTTTGCTGTTGTTTGTTTTGGGTAGGTAAAGCATTGCTTGCAAGAGTAATTTTTCCTTTGGTCTTGCCTGTAACAGTCTTTCACAAGAAGCTGAATGTGTGCAGTCGTAGGCAGTAGCTTTGACAATACATATGAAACTACCAGTAGGTCTTGTACCACCTCCTGGCACGTTTGAAGGAAAACAACCCTAGGCATTCTTCTACTGCAATGTATATCACTCCAGTATCTTCAGACCTGAGCAAAACCACTCCTGTTTTCTATCTCATCCTACTTCTCACTATCATCTTTTTCAGCATGCTAAGGAAAATGTACTAGAAAAGCATACAACTTTCTTTCCACTAATCTCATTTCTGGGTGATGTGAGAAGCCTATCAGGAAGACAGGGCAAGATGTTAGATAGCATAAGTGTTCACAAAATCATCATATGCCTAGGAAATACACTTTGCTCTGCTGACCTCCAGAATATTTTGACCTCTCTAGCTAGCTTGCTTCTACTGTGCTGCCTGAGATCCTTCTTTCAAAGGAAACTGTTTTCATTCATTAATCTGAGTTCGTTCAGACCAGTGCTTTTGCATTTTCAAATATGTTTTAGTTTACTGAGGGCTCCTCAAAAGAAAGCACTGGAAAGTACAAATCTACAGTTTATTATATAGGCAGTTTAAGAAAAACAAAACCAAAATGTTTGACGCTTTCTGTAAAAAGGAGATGATACAGAACACCAATAGTTTCTTGGGGTTTTTTTTTGAGGGGGGAAAGGGGGGTTGAGGCAGATGATTTCAAGTTCTTTTTATTTTTTTTATTTTTTTTTTATTATATCCACCTCAGAAAGTAGATGGAAGATGCAAAATCCTGCAAATGGGGCTGAACTCTATCCTCTTGGACACAGCTCAAGAGAAATCAAAACGGTGGTTGTGCCCACTCTTGCAAACAACTGTAAATTCTAAGGAGAATCCAGAAAGACTGCTTGTTTCGGTCCTTACATTCTCAAAATATGACAATATCTTAGAACATATTTATCCCCTTGAGCAGACTTTCATGTCTGATTGTACAACAATGAAAAGACCAAAGGTACAAAAAGAAATATTCAGGATTTTGGCTCAGCTGAGTAAGCAGCTCTAGACATTTCTGATAGAACTGTAAAGAACAACATAAGGAAAACAGGCTGATAACATATCAATAATGTTTCCTAGCTTCAGCATATGGTAACCCACATTTGAATTATGCAGACTGGAAAGACCTTTCCTTTGTGGATATCCAAATACTTCATACTACTTAGCTGTGGTTTTAAAAACATAAGGCACAATAAGTGATCAGCTTGATGGTTATGATTGCTCCTCCTTTTCCCACAAAGATAAGTAAACCACCACTGCCCCAGACCAAATCTCAGTATTAACCCATGTCCCATTAGGTTCTGTGCTAGTGAAGGGCCACCAGCAGCATCAGGATGTGCAAACACAGAGCAGTTCATGCCCAATCCACCCCAGGGCTCACAGTCTGCTGCAGCCTCCAGGGGCAAATTGCAATGTGCACACAGCTTGCATTGTATATTGCATTGCATGGCACCCACCTGCTCCCAGCAGCCTGTCCTTTGGAGAGCTTGCACGGCCCCACTGAACACAATTCCCTCTGAGAAACACACTTGCTTAGTGACTCATGCTTTTCATCAGTCTCTCAAAGACAAAAATTTTTGATTATTGAACAACTCACAGTGCACTAGAAAAAATATTGCTTGTTTGATTTCACACAGGGTCCAAGCTCAATCTCCTAACACACTCCAGCTCCTCTCCCATGGTCTCCAAGGCTATGTTGCATCTTTCCTGGGAGGTCTGTGATTTACACAGTTTAGAAGGTAGGAACAGTGTAGGGTAATCTATAGACTGACTGCTAGACTAATCCATTGGGAGTACCAATACTGCTGTTGGATGCTAAGGCTGATAGCATGTTGAATTAGATTCAATACTGCTTGGCAGCTTTCTGAAATCTGTAGCTATTATTTGTGAAAGAAAGAAATTGCTGTTGAAGATGACCCACTTTTTATGCTGACAGCCATGGTGGCCATGGGACTGTGATGTGCACAGGCACATATTTATATCTGGAAGGAATCTGATTTTCTGCAATCCAAGTTAATAGAATCTGTTGCTTAAGTCATCTTGTGGTGCCATTATTATTATTGGGTTTGGCATTTTTAACTATTGAAGATTCCTGTTTCAGATAGAGAGTTTCCCACAAGATTGCTGTCCTGGTTTAGGGTACCCCAGGACAAGTCAGCCCAGGACAATTGCCTATGTCTGAACTGTGTGGATACAACGCAACTATTAAAACTCAGAGATTAAGACTAAAAATATTTAATTCTAACTCAAGCAGACATCTGGACCTCACAAATAGTGAGGTTATAGCTTGTGTAGTTACTGTCAGTGTTCTCAGGAAATGCTGGGGCTGAACAGGAGGAACAAAGGACTCCTTGCTTCCAGAGGCAATTGCCTGACACAAAAGAGACACACTGTTAAGAGTTCTCTGAGTTGCTTCCACACATTTTTCTGTGAATAATGGATTTCCGTCTCTTTACTGTCACCCACTTTACTGTCACTGCCATGTTAAAACTGCATTGAGCTGACTTTCTCTGCATATCAGACTAATCAATAGCAAATCAACAAAATATCTCTCTTGTGCTTCTCTTCCTTTCAGGTGTTAGCTTATCAAATGGGAATGGCAAACTGCAGCTGTATGTAGTCTTTTCTGGACCTGTTACTTACTTGGCACTAGACTATTACATAAACATATGGAAAAATCTGCTTTGGGTCTTTCCAAAGTTAAGCTTCAGTTAAGCACGTGTGACAGTATCTGTGGCACAGTTCCTACCAACAGCACTTGATGAGTTTGAGGGAACAAGAATAAATCTTTTAGGGGCTACTCTTGCAAGGGATTTAATTCCACATCTCTGGGAAATGCTGAGCATAGATTTCCTTATCTCCTACAGAGTCACTAGTAGTGCAATTAACTTCTCACACATCAATCATTGAGTGAGTTATCAAGCAGACAAGTCTTGCCCTGTGATTCCTGCCACCTACCCTCTCACCAGTGACATCCATTGCAATTCCAAAATCAGCAGCCAGATAGATTAAGAGACAAAAGTTGCTAGCAGTATAAATTCCCTATCTTTTTAGTTGCAGCCATCTGTCTGTCAGCCTGGGTGTCTAAGCCTTGTCAGTTCAATCCTTTTGTACCTATGCTATGTAAAAGGTCCCTATTTATAGCCAGACCCAGATAAAAGCATAGCCCTTACAACCAAGGCTCTCAAAAGAAAAATAAACTTTCTTGCCTTCCACCAATGCTTACTGAATTAGACTGGCCTAGGGGCTTCTCCCAGCAGTCAGATTTAGTCTGACCAGAAGCAGAGATTAGAAGTAGATAGACAACAGTGCTGATGTTTAATTTTTAAGGAGCTCCCAGTGGAATGACTATGCCTTGTTTTGTTTTGGTTTGGTTTGGTTTTTTTTTTTCTTATTTCACAAAAGGATTGCACAAAAATGAAATCTGAAGCAGTTTTGATGAAAGCAGTGAGCCCTGTTGGTAAGTAATTTAATAATTAGCTAAACAAAGCTCTTGACAGTTCACAGTAGGAAATCTGATTCAAAAAGGGTGGAGAGAACAATCTGATAGATCTGTATTTCAACATATGTATTTCATGAAGTAAATCTTTATTGTTCCCTGCCACCTAATGGTATATATGAAAAGTTACAAACCAGTAAGACAATTCTCAATTTATGCTATTTCTAATAGATTCTGATATATTTATTTAAATATAAAAGATGAAAGGAATAAAAAATGCAAATTATTATTTCTGGCTTTCAGTGAGATGCAGGCTGTCTAAAGTAGACTAAATCCTGTGTTTTAGTGAAGCTGTATTTCTACATTAAATACCTGTGCTGCCCAAGTGTGCCACTGAAAACCTGTTTAAAGATATTCTGCTCATCCAAATTAAACTTCGCCAGAAGGTTGTTGTATATGTATTTGAAACAACTTTTTATATAAAAGTCAGAAAACTTTAGTGTACAACATTGCCACAACCTAGTTGTCTTTTTTTTAAATGGGGCATAGAAATGCTGAACCCATCCTAGATCTCCCAGACCCATACAAACTGCATGAGTGTTAAGCATTCCTTCTCTTGGTGATGACCCACAGAATTTTCAGGTACTCTGTGGTGATGAAAATCTTTAGTCAAAAGAGAATATAGAAAGATACACTCTATATTACAATTAAAAAATGCACGCAGATATTTTTTGCTGGGATGAAGAAATTTGATTTGGTAAAGGAAAAGAGAAATAATAATAAATTCCACAACCAGCTACTTTATTTAAGGACAGCTGCAAGTGGGTGACTGCAGTGGTGCAGACAGCAGCGCCACACTGAAAGCAGCATTAGAATTCTGAATGTGAACCAATACCTGAAACCTAGTCTAGAAAAAAAGACCTAGAACATTCTGTAACTGCACAGATGGTCAAACTAAAAGGAAGAGGTATGTAGAAGGAAAAAAATCGCTTGCAGTTTGAAATAAATTTAGGCAAATTGACAGTTGAGTATGGGGTTTGGCTTTTACAAAATTAGTAGCACAGGTATCCCTAACGTATGATCTAATTTTGGGTAGCTTTGATTTTTCACACTCTGAATACAGTTCTCTTCAATCTTCTCATGCTTGACAGCAATGAAACATGGGTCTGGACACTGCACTGACTTATGCAATACTGCTTCTCTGGCTAGTGATACTAGTTCAACAAATGGCCAGGCGATGCACAGAAATTGATGTATCCACATGGAAAATTACGGCATATTTTACAATTATATGGCTGCAGTATGACTTGCTCACTGGCAGGTAGAGTACACACTCGGTATGTTTAATTTCAGAAATTACTATTAACATTCTGGGGAAGGATTTATTAGTTTTGTATCTAATCACAGCTCCCACTGATCAGCAGCTAAAGGCCAGTCTGTGGCAAGGTGAACATTGCCTCAAACACTTATTTAAACCTCTTGAACGTGTTGCTTGGTACATGGTTGTTTCTAGAGCAGCACCTGCCAGCAGCAGACAGAACACTGTGGAAACCTGTTGGGAATTCATGGGATCCAAATGTGACTTCTTTAAATCACATGAGCATTACTTAAAGCCATCTCTGTATATTTGTTTGAATACTGCTTATAATGTCAGCTATATGTATATATATACATATATACATATACACAAATACATTCAATATACCTGAAGAATCCATCATTCCATTTGTTTCTGAACCTGATTAAGATTTTTGGCATACTTTTTTGACCAGTCTCACTTATTACTGAACAACAACATGTATTTTAGAACTGCAAGGTATTAATAAGATTATTTCAGTATTACTTCATCCAGTAGTTTTGCTAGTAAGACAGTAATTTTTGTTTGAGCTACAGTACATCTTCTACAAAGAAATCTAGTTATGATTTCAAGAATGGAAGTGATGAGAATCCAGCCTGTTCTCAGCTAAATTTTTCCTACATTTAACTATCCCCAGGATAAAAATGTGATCCCCATTCCTTGCACAAATTGGATTTAATTATGAATTTTTTTGGTATTAGAATTATGAGCTGTCAAGTATTAGAAATCATTTCCCTGTACAGGTATTTCTAGACTAAGTTAGTAGAAAATAGAGTCAAATATGCTCTGCGGTTTCAAGGCAATTAAAACTGATGGAATTAAACAAAGTGGGATTCTCATCCTGTAATTATGAAACACTGAAATGTTGTATAAAGAAAGGTGAATAACGTCTCTGTGGATAGACACCGCAGTTTCTAGCCTTGATTCACTTAATGTAATGATTTACTCATGTAATTTAAAATAGGACTGTCTTCAACTTAAGCGTGCAGTATTTAAAAATCTAAAAAGCAATTGGTGATGAAACCCACAGTTGCTATTCTAGACTGAGTAGGAAGCACTGTCTTACCACAGAGGTGGGTCATATGGCAGAAGTAACTGGATGATTTTTGACCTTAAATGAAAATGAGTGCAAAACTATGCCATTAAAGCTTTTTTCCTTTTTTTTTTTCCTGCTCTCTGCCAGACTACAACTTGTCTGGTTCCAGATAGATTGCCCCGACCTGCTTTTTATCAAAGTGTAAAATAATAAATTACACTTTTTATCAAAGTGTAAAAATAATAAAAAATACTAAACTGCAAAAGGGTTTCTGGCATTTACACTACCTAAGATGAAACCATTTATTTCTAAGTCCTGCTGATCAAAACCATTACTGCTCTGGTCTTGTTCAGTTTGTCTTACTCATTCTTAGGGGTAAGACAACCCTTTCTGTTCCCACATTTAATCTGTACAGGACTGATAATAAAACCAGTCAGGCCAAACGGTGCAACTTCTCCTTTTCATGTATCCAAGAAAGAAATGACTGTCCCTAATCAAAAAAAATCCCATTTTTCTGAGGGAGGAGGGATGGGCAAAAACAGCTCCAAAGTATCAGTACAGAAAAAGAAGGACAAAGCAGACAATAATTAGGGTAGAAGGAAGACAGCAAACAAAGCATGAAAACAGCTGTAGTGCCAAGACCTAGAATTAGCGTGACAAGAGTACTTACTAGCAGCTCCTATAAGAGGGGGTGAAACAGCTAATCAACTGTTGGGGTGGAAACATGCAACAGAATTCCTTCCATGAACCACAGAGCAGGGAGGAAAGCTTACAGCAACACCATAACATGTCAGACAGAAGTGACAAGAAAACAACTATGCTCGAAGGAATGCAACAAAAATTGCCTGGATGCTTCATCATCTACAGAAATGCAATTTAAATAAAGTAACACCTACTAGGAAACGTGACAAGTTTAAGATTCAGCTGTAAGCTGTGTAAAATTTTTGAGAGATTTTTAAATAGAATAGTAGACTTGGAGCCGTATGTTTATGTCCAAATTCAATACTCACAGTTAGATCCTTGTCAATCAGAGGCAACAACATGGACTTCAAAGGAGTTACATCTGATTGATGCTGGCATAAATATGGGCATAATCTGGTCTTTGTCAGTAGGGTCTGCAATCATCATCAGATCCTCATTAATTGCTTTGCATGATTATTCACAAATAACAGTAATCCCTGCCAGAGTTTTTTAATGGTTGTCAACAACACTAAAGATGTGCAAAATGACTAATACACACAGATGGGGAATGCAGCTGATTTCAGCTCTTAATGTCTGCTGTACAGATTTAACAGAAGTGGCCCTAAGTGACTGAACAACTTCCAAAAGAGAAAAATGTCTTCAAAATGTAATTGAAGTTGCTGGAATATCATAACATATAACAGCAACAACATGGATATAATTATTACCCCATCAGAGCTGGAAAGACATAAATGCTGGGACTAAACTCCACTAAAATATTGTTCAGCCAATGTACATTTGGATAAACCTCTTTGATTGCCTTTTTTTTTATTACCAGTGCAAATATCCAAGGCCATGTGGACAAACCATCTTTTGTACTCAAAAGGAAACAACAATTTAGGTGGTAGTAAATCTCCAGATGCTTTTTTCTCTTTCACCTAGGTCTGACTAGCAGGTGAACATCTTACTGAAGATATTTCTTCTTTCCACCCTTCCATCATAAATGCTATAACTTCCTCTGTAAGATACTGGGCCACATAACCACTCTTTTCCTTTTCAAGTTCCATGTATCACCAGGTATAGGAGACAAGAGTCACAGCATGGCATATACTAACTGTACATAAGCAGAATACATCTTACAGTTTATAGTATGCGTTTAGCAATTCACAGTAACTGACACATCCGTAAGAGATTACACACTCACATGTAAAGTAATGAATTCCTTTCTATACTATTGCTCTCCATTTTTAAATTTTGCAGATCTTGCCACAATGATGTGAAAAATAGCTAAATTCCTCCTATTCAGATACATTGATTTCTGAAAGAAACACAATTATTTGAATAGTAAACTTGGATATCTGTAATATCTTCAACTATTAGCAATACATATTACGTGATTATATATCACTTGATGGTTATGACATTTTCCAGGTACTAAACTTTTTCAAACACCTATGTGTTGCTTTCAGTTAAAGTGGGAAGCAACCTCAACATTTGACATTTATACTCCTTGTCCATTGCGAAGATGGCTTTTCTATTGCTTGTTAAAATTCTCACCCCCTTTAGAAAATTAAATAGCGCCTTGTTTCCCTGGGATATACTGGGATATGTTCAAACTTTTTTGATCCCATGATCAATCACTCGAAATTTGAGTGCTTTTTCAGCAGTCTCCAAGGATAAAGGGCATGTTAAAGAGCAAGTGGATGGTCTCCCCAGGTAATAGGAGGATTAAGCCTTTTATTTTGCACAAATCTTAATGATTAAGAAATTCTAAATCAACATGAAAAAATATTTTTTCACAAAATACATAATGAAACAATAGTCTTCAATGAAATGAAACTGTGGTCATTACAGGGATATTCAGTAATGGCTTGGAACTCAGATAGAAAAAAAATCTAATTATAACAATTATACATATTTTATGTTAGACATGAAATCTAACATTCCACTATCTAAACTAGGCCCTGTTCATACAGGGTTACATATGAGCCCTCTCATTTGAAAGAGGTGATGCCATATATATATATTTCTAATTTCTAGCCCTTTTCTTTGAGGCACCGTATTGAGTTAGAGTTCTTGGAGCTCTAGTAAAAGTAAAAGTGCTACCTGGTATGGTTGGTATATTACAGATAATATCAAAACAGACGGGGAAGAACAACTCAAAGCTTGTCACATGCATGAAAGGGACTGATGAACAGGCATGCACAAGGAGAAGATGTGAAGCACTGACAAAAGGGAAAGGATTGATCTGGAGACAACTGAAAGGCAGAAAGGATGGGTGTACAGAGGAAGAAATGGAGGCTGCAAAAGTAGACCAAGAAGATTCACCTGGATGATGGAAGGAATGTGAGGTAGTCACACTTTGGTGGGGGCAACATTATAAAGAATGTTTCTATAAAACCTGACAAAGAAAATATGTGCATATGAAAGATCATAATTTCAATAATATAAAGTAACAAAGGTCTGAGCAAGTGTGTTTGGAAGACAAGACCTTGGAAAAAATTAATTTAAAATAACACAGACTGAGAGCCAGGTTGGATGGGCAGTTGAGAAGGGTTTTGAGAGACAGAGTGAAACAGGTAATATATGCAGGCCTATGAGTTCTTTTTACCCTTCTGGGGCAGAATTTGAGGATTTCAGATATTTGTGAAGAGAACCTAGAAGAAAGATGGAAACTTTTACACAGGCATGTAGTGACAGGAATGGACTCAAACTGGAAGAGGATAGGTTTAGATAGGATATTATTTACTGCAAGAATGGTGAGGCATTGGAACAGGTGGCCCAGAGAAGCTGTGGATGCCACACCCCTGGAAGTGTCCAAGGCTAGGTCGGATGGGCTCTGAGCAACCTCTCCTAGTCAAAGGGTCCCTGCCGCTGGCAATTCTGTTGGAACCAGATCATTTCTACGGTCCCTTCCAACCCAAACCAGTCTACGATTTGTCGCTTCTTGGGTGGTGACACAACCCCTGCAGCGGAAGAAACGAGAAGAGTTTAAGGGGAGAGGTGAAGCCTTTGGTTTCAGCTGCGGCTGTGACACCACCGAGCGTGCGGCGAGGCCTCCCGTGGCCGTGCCTGTGACTGTGCCTCTGGCTGTGCCTGTGGCCACGGCTGTGCCCTGTCCCTATGACTGCACCCGTGGCTGTGCCCGCGCCTGTAGCTG
>VXAX01000192.1:925998-1043350 GCA_013399835.1 Leptocoma aspasia | reverse complement strand
CGCCCAGCGAGTACGGTGAGAGCGCGGCCGGGCCGGGGTCCACCCCGCGGGCCGGCCTCAGCCTCGCTCTGCCGCCGGGTCCGCCCTGTCACCCCCGCTTTGTTGGGGGAGGCCTCCAACAGCCCCGTCCGGGATGGGAGGGAGGCAGGCAGAGCCCCCGGGCTCGGTGGGCCGCCGCGAGTCGGGCCCCGGGCGGCCGAGGCATCCGCACAGCGTGACCCCGCTGTGTCCTCGGCACTTCCACCCGCGAGTTTTCCGCAGAAATCCTGGGCTGTGGGTGGGAAGGCCCCTGTGGGCCGGGCCGGGGGTGCCGCAGGCCCCCTCGACGATGGGCTGGCGAAGTGTTCTGGGCTGTTAGAGCCCTGCCAGGGCCCGTCGTGTACTCAGATCTACAAGGCCATCCTCGGCCCCTGTCCTGTACCAAAAGCTTCTAGCAGTAACTTACTGAGCTGAATCTATCCCGGTTTTTGTGCTGCATGCTTAGGTCATGAGTGTGATAATAAACCTATGGTGAATAAAGACTGCTGTCCACTGAAAGGTTCGAGGTCATCCTCGTGGTCACATGGTTGAGAGTAAACACAGATAACTTGGAAATAAGCGGCACATGGCATTTGACTTTTATTTCTGGGATGCATCCCTGCAAATGGCTAGTGCTGAGTTCTCCTGGAAGAAGCCTGCCAGCTGCAAAACAGCTGTTTCTATCACATGAACCTCACTATATTCCAGAAAACTTGTTACTTGGTTGGATACCTTTCTGTTACATCTTGATCGTGACCGACAGAAACAGAGTTTTCTCTACTGTTTCTGTTAGTGATAAAGACATACAGGTGTCCAAGGTGCCACATGGTGAAGCTTGTGTATGGCAGGTCCCTGCTTGAGATCCTGCGAGGAAGCTCTGGAGTGACATGCCAGTTATTGCCATTAATTAATTGAAAACTAATTCCATGTGAGCCAAAATACATTTTGAAATTCTGTGAAAAGCAGTGGAAGTGAAATAATTTTATGGTAGTGCTGATCCTGATATTGTTGAGATACTGCTTTTCCAACTTCACGGTTCAAATCTAAAAGGCACAATTAGTTTCCCCCTTTCCTCTGTGGGGTTTGTACAAAAGCCTGTGTTATAAGCAAGAGAAGCAGGTTAGAGCTATCATGGTGAGGAATTTCTGACAATAGCTTAAGTAATAGCTGTTTATTTATATCAAATACTGGAAGGATGGTATCTTGTAGAAAAGATAACCTAAGTACTAATGTGGATGACTAGGGAAAGAGAGAAACAGCTGCTTTTCCTGAGATTTTCTTCTCTTGACTTTGTAAATTTTGTTTGTTAGGGCTTTTGTATAACTTGAACAGTTCCCATAACATTTTTTTCCCCAAATTTTTCTCTCCTTAAAGGGCCATGTAAAGTGTAACAAGTGAAGTTACCAAGCACAGGAGTGTGTAGGAATGCAATTACTCAGGTGTGGCATGACACGAGTCTTTAACAAAAAATACTACTGTTAATTAACGATTTAGAAAAAAGGGAAGGTGAACATCTGTTGAGAGGTACTGTAACTACTGGAAAAGGAATGTAGTTCACCTTTCTGAATTCTAATGCCTGTTAGTTTGTGTGGGATCTTCATCTAATCATCTTATTCATTTATTTAGTTTTACACAGTGTGCATGTTGGTAGGTAGCATTCTCCTGGACTGTGGCTTCTAGTCATGACTTCAGGGGCTTTGCCAGTTAAAGAGCTACCAAATGTCAGCCAAGCAATTTCTTTCTTACTTGGTTTCTTTTAAGAATTATTTTATTTGCTTGGAGAATCTGAATTGGTCACAGTAGTGAGGACTAGGCTATTGTTTTGGTCCATCTTTGCTTTCAGGTCTCCTTGTTTTTCCCAAAAGTGCTGGAATGAAGAAGGGCACTCTGGTAACCTTGGTTTGAACCAAACAGCTTGCTTTACTTCAGCACCAAGTTTCTTTCTTTGAAATACAGATTTGATGCTTCAGACACTTACTAACTGCAGTGCAGAGAGCAGGCCAGTGGTCTAGAAAATTTCAGATAATGATAGATGTCTGTAAATGGGAAAGGATGGAGCTTAGAAAAATGTGGTTAAAGAATGATAAAGTAAGCTTCAGTGAATTTTAGCCTGGCGGGGGGGGGGGGAATCCCAGTCCTGAAAACAATAACACATTGGTTTCTTCCTTTGAAAAGGAAGGCATTGTTCCCAGTGCTTGCCTAAGCTTTGCAAAGCTGCATTTGCTCTAGGCAAGAACATAGTTTTTTGGGGAAAAAAAACCAAAAAAAAACGGAAGTAGAATTATAGTCCTTGGGAAGGCCAAGTATACAATGCTCAATGCCATCTATCCCATAACTTAAGTTTATTCAGCAAATGAATCTTAGGTATTCCTCACAGAGATCTTGTTTTTGATGGTTAAGTTTTTAGGCATGTTTGCACCAGTGTTTTCTAATGTACTTTGTGCTTTGAACCAAATTAAATTGCGGAATGATCACTTCCACACAGGGGAAACTCAGAAGATGAATCTCTTCCAATCCATAACAAGTGCCTTGGACAATGCTTTAGCCAAAGATCCAACTGCAGGTACCTTATACTTGTTAGTGTGTTTTGCTTTCTATAAATTGTGTTTTGGTTTGCCTAAATGCGCAACATTTAACGTATTTCTCATGGCCTTTAAAGTTTTCTGATAAGTTATTTCTACACTTTGATCTCAAATCTTAAAAATGTGTTGCATTAACAGATTACTAATGGATTATATGGTCTAAAATGCAGTTGTATCTCCTGTATTAGCTCTGTGTATTTCACTTGAAAGTGAGGACAGAAGATACATTATTTAACATGTTTAAAGTATTACTGATGAGAAGGGTCCTTGAGGGCAGCTTGAGTCCCACTAGTAAGAGTTTTAAAAATGTAAATATTACTTTTACATTTCTTAAACTTTCCCTGAAAGTTCCCTAAAACTGGTATTTTTTAAGAGACCATATATTCCTTACTCTGTACATTCTGCTTTCTTCCTTGCCCTCCAAAATTAATTTATAGCTTTACTGATTTCTGTTCATTGTTGTGCATAAGCAGTGTAAGATCTGCTAGGCTTTTGCGGTCTGGATAACCCATAACTTGGAAGATGCTACTTCATTATAGCAGGATTTAAAAGGCTTATCCTAAACTATTGCACAAAACTATTTGCTCCACTTTTAATTTTTATACGTGACAGGAGGTCTTTTGCTTCTGTTGTCCTAACAAAGGCATGATGATGGCCAGATATCTGAAAGAGATATTTCATGCCATGAACACGGCTGCATTGTCTTGTGTAATTTTGGGTTTTCTTTTTAGTTTGATAGTACCCCTTTTTGGCACTGCTTAGCCTAAAGTTTGACTAATTGGCTAATCTCTTGGGACAAATTCCATGTTGTCTGTCCAGTACTATGCCTGTATACATTCCCTCTCAATCTCAGCTGTTTTATATGCACCTCTATTAGATTAAATTTTGGCAACTGAGGGTAAATTAGGGCCAAGAACAGATTTTATTACCATTTCTGTAGAATCAGCCATATGAAAGCAAGTAGAATGTTAGTCCATCAGGAACCTAGACTCATATATAATCTTGAGCCTTTAGAGAACCAGTTGCTCTAAGGTTCCAGTCTTGCTCCTTATCTTTGCAGGGCTTGGTCTTTGTAAAGCCCTTTGCAAGACCATGTTGGAGTTCTACAGTCCAGATGTGAGTTCTCAGAATCACTGCACTTACTGAATTAATTAGGACTTTTCACAGTGGAAAACATATCCTTCATATGTTTTTAGTTGTATGGGAATTGAGCAATTGTTGTTTAAGTGTGGAAATCCTCATACTTGTGTTGATGAGAATTAGAATGTCTCCAGGAAAATATATTTCAGTGGCTGAACTGAATGAGTAAATCCATTGAAGTTTGTGGATACCAGCATTAAATGGGAATATTTTTTGTAGATGCCAGCTGGCTCAAAAGTAAAGAACCATATGGTAACAGGAAGGAATTGCAAAGATTTTAAGTACATAAAATCCCGCCCAAATTATTGTTAAAAATTGGAGAAGTGATTTAGGGACATAGTTCAATCATACACTTCATGAGTGCATTCATTTTACATCTTTATAGAATTTATTTTCCTTTAAGTGGTGTCACTGATGTGATTAGCACAAGTATGCTAATCCCTTTTAGTGATTCCAATCAGAAATTTATTTCATTTAATTAAGAATCGTATTTGAAAGGCAGGAAGGTTAACCTATTATTTTATGTCCTTTAGAATATGGAGAATATTGAAGAATTGGGGAATAATCAGAACTGATCCTGGTTCATGCAAGCAGCTATTGCTGCACATCTTATATGCTTTAAAAATTGAAATGGGCAATACTTGTTTCTGTAAAACAGATAACAAAACTGTTTTAAGAAAAACTAGACTTAACCATTCCCTAAATTCAAAGAAAAAACCCCAAACAGATTAGTTAATATGAAGCTAAGTTTTAAAGGCAAATACTTTTAGTGATAAAACTTTATTGACTGCAAGAATAGTAGTGTTAAGTACTGAGGACTGCCTCAGTTATTAAATAGTCATCTTTTCTGTAGAGAGGTTCCTTTGGAATCATTCTTCAGGGGTCTGGCAAGTATGTTTGGAGGAGGCTTGACATTTCATATTGGATTGATATTTTGAAAAAAACTTCAATTTGACCGTTTTCAAAACACTATATTTATTGAAATCCGTGGATGAAGAATAAGAATGGTTACCAGTTGAGGCAGAAAGCTTAATTTCAGTGACTCATTTGTGACTGAACGTAATTGCTTTTTGGAATTTTACTCATTTAGTTTTAGACATCGTGTTACTATAGGATATTTAAAAAAAATAGATAGCTAATGACAGAATCAGTTGCATGAATTCTGAGACAGCTGTGTTAGTGTTCTGATTCCTCATTATCCTTGATTCTTCATCTGTTATAGTCAGGCTGTGCGTGAGAAATGCTTAGATCTAGATAAATCTTGAAGTGAAATGAAATGTTAGGAGTTACTTTTGTTAGTGTCCCATATAAAAGCCTTTGAAACATGATGGTTTAAAAGTAGGATGCATTGGAGTAATGTTAGCCTCCCCTACTGTTCTCATTTTCAGTTGTATTTGGTGAAGACGTGGCCTTTGGTGGAGTCTTCAGATGTACGGTTGGCTTGCGAGACAAGTATGGTAAGTTAATTTATAAATCTGACATCAGTTTCATATTAACATCTCTGCTCTTTTTTTTTACCCATTTTCCTGTGAGAAGTGCTGTTACTGGAATGCTAAAAAACCGTAAAATCAATGTTTCATGTATGCAGCTAATTAGTGTATAGCATTTTACAGGTCTTGGAGGCTGGTTGTGGAGACAGTAACATGATACAGCTTTTAATTTGGCAATTGCTACTCCCCTGCTGCAATTGCTACTCCCCCACTGGACTATTACAGAGAAGAAGAGGTTATAACATACTAAGTTTCAGCAGCTTACTTTCTTCAAGGCACAGAGATGACTTGGACCTTTTGCAGCAGTAATTCAATCTATTTAATGATAATAAAGATGTGTTACAGCCATCTTGGAGAACAAAGATCCACCTTTTTTTGAGTAAACCAAAAAAGGGAGAGGAAGATAACTATACTTCTAACAAGTTTCAGAAACACAACCATATTTTGTGTCTTGCTTCTCTGTTTCAATTATTATGTAGATGTTCTCTTGCTGTCTAGTTTACATTAATGTTCAAATAATTTGGATAGAACTTCTATTAGCCACGATCTTTAGTGCTGCTTGTTGAGACTGAGTTACAGTTCTGTAACTGGTGTGATATGTTGACTGTGTGTAGTAGACTCCATATGAAAACCAGGCCTCTGAGACAGTAACCAGTTGCTGGAATCATAGCCAACAGAAGATGTTGTTTGGGAAGTAACAGGAGCGTAAGCAAGCTTCTTGGGTTTTGGTGAGCATCTCCAGTTTAAAAGTCAGGAGGGACAAACTTTATATTGTTAGGGTGGTGCTTTGAGGGTCATTTGATGGTTTTTTTTTTTTGATGTAAGACAGTCATATAATATTGGAATGAAGGAAAGAGATTATTTAATCTTTGTAGTAGCATTTTATTGGTAGTGTATTCCAATGTGCCAGTGCTGTTCAAAGACTCTGTGACAGCCCTGACTGCCCTGACAGAGCACAGGGGGTCTGTTGGGGGAGTGCAAAGGACTGTTTATACTGTGCTAATCAGGGTGATAACCAGCAGTCATAGCACATCAGCAGCCTAGCTAGAGTCAGGTTTATTTCATAGGTATAAGAACAAAGATTTTTAATGAGATTTTTGAGGAAGTTATGATGTGACTTCAGGAATATTTGGAAAGAACTCCTTTAAAGTGTGAGAGGCAACATGAGAATTGTACTTACATGAACATTGGAGTAGGACTAATGAAACTAGTATTGCCATTTGCTCAAAAAAGGTACTTACTTCTTCAGAGTGAACACAGGATAGATTTTATGAGGAAAAACTAAGAAGTGCTCTTGTTTCAGGTGATCATAAAGTAAAGTGGGTAAGTATATAAAGTGCTGGTGAGATTGGATTAACAAGGTAGGAATCTGTCTCTTCACATTCATTCAGAGCATTGCAAAGATCGTACTTGCTAGAGGAAAAGTGTGTCAGCTAGAAGAGAAGGAAAAATTTGAAAAGTTTTTTGCTGTTTTCCTACATTAATTAAAAGTTTGTTTTACAGATTCTGGTGTTTAGGTCTACGTGAAACGTGAACTGAAGGTGTTGATAGTGATTGAGAGAGAAGGAGGTGGAGAAGGCATGACTTGATGTGGTGGTTTGACCCTGGCTGGAAGCCGGTACCCACCAAAGCTGCTCTATCACTCCCCTCAAGTGGACATGGGAGAGATAAATGTAATGAGAGGCTCGTGAGTCGATGTAAGGATACAGAGAGATCACAAACTGATTACTGCCATGGGCAAAACGGACTTGACTTACAGAAATCGGTTGAATTTATTACCAGTCAAAATCAGAGTAGGATAATGAGAAGTAAAACACATCTTAAAAACATGGTCCCTCTACCCCTCCTTCCTTTCTGGGCTCAACTTCACTCTTGATTCTCTGCCGTCTCCTCCCCCCCAGTGGCACAGGGAGACAGAGAATTGGAGTTATGGTCAGTTCATCACTTGTGTTTGCCACTGCTTCTTCCTCGTGGAGTGGAGTGCTTTCCCTGCTGCAATGTGGAGTCCCTCCCATGGGAGACAGCTCTCCATAAACTTCTCCAGCATGACTCCTTCCCCTGGGCTGCAGTTCTTCATGAGCTGCTCCAGTGTGGGTCCTTTCCACAGGGTGCAGTCCTGCTCCAGCATGGGTCCCACATGGGGTCACAAACTCTGCCAGCAAAGCTACTCCAATATGAGCTCCTCTCTCCACAGGGCCACAGGTCCCGCCATGAACGTGCTCCATTGCAGGCTTCCCATGGAATTACAACCTTTTTTTTTTGGACATCCACCTGCTCTGATGTGGTTCCTTGAGGGGCTGCAGGTGGATCTCTGCTCCCCCATGGATGTCCATGGGCTGCAGGGGCACAGCCACCTCATCATGGGCTGCAGCAGTCTGTGCCATAACTTTGTTCTTTCTTAAATATATTATCACAGAGGCATTACTGACCTTGCTGATGGGCTCATCTTTGTCCAGAGGTCTGTCCTGAAGCTGACTGACATGGCCTGTGTTGGACATAGGGGAAGTTTCTGGCAGCTTCCCACAGAAGCCGCCTCTGTAGCTCCTTCACCCTCTTGTCAAAACCTGGCTGTACAAACCAAATACACAGGAAAAATAAAAGTTCTTTATGATGCTGCTGAGGCGCCCATAAGTAAATGAAAGACAATATCTGAAATAGAAGTTTGAACAGAAGGAGTTTGAAGATAAGGTCCTGAGTTTAGGACTCATTTACAGAATGGAAATTCAGTTTTTTAAGGCAGAGAAGAGGACATGGGCAACTCAGCTTCCTTCTTCACTGATAGTGAAATTCAGTAGAAAACAGGCAGTGACTGAAGAGGGAATGACAAAGATCAACTGGAGGATGTACTAAAAGTATAGTTACAATGCTGAGGAGAAACAGGACAGACTGCAAGTGCGAAAATTGAAAGAATACAATGTTCTGAGGGGTGTGTCTGCCTGTCAGTGCATTCTCAGAGATTAAATAAATTCTAGATGGAATGCTTGTTTTATGAAAAGGCTAGACTCCATGTAAAATAAGGAAGCGTTCCAGATCAAAGTGACAACCAACCAACCTGATGAATCTTCTGAGGAAGATTACATACACTTACTGACTCTTTCCCCATCCCCCTCCTGAATTTACTATCAAATTATATTAGGTGATGCAAGTAATATAATATGAGGTTGTTTCTGTATGTTAATATAAATTATGAAGGAATGAATGGGTTTTTTTTTCCTCTATCCTGGAAGAGAGAGGCTGATTTTTGTTTCATTTGTTTAGTTTCTTTTTCCTTGTAGATAATTAAAATCACTAGGTGGCAGTCTATGCCTGTAAGTTGTTATTTTGATAGAAATTGATAATTCATTTTTAAGCACTTTTTATAGCGGTCAAGGTCTAAATATCATCTAATATTATAGTAGAAAGAGTTTAATATAGTAATACTCAGTAGTAGTATTATACAGATGTTGGTTGCTGTCCACAATGTTACTGAGGTCTTTCTGGAGAGACAGAAAAGGAATTTGCTTTTAGAATAAATTGGTAATTAAATATAAAAGCTGCTAATATTTTTTTTTTTCAAGTGCAGTGTTCGGTTCTATAAACATAGCCAGAGGCCTGTACTAGTAAATGAAGGAAAGCTCATTGACTTTATAAGGAAATAAATACAACCTTTTGATCAGATGATTTTTTAACATGCTACCAGGAATTTTGTTTAAAAATACTTAATTAAGGAATTGTATGTAAATAAGTCAGTATGTGGAAGTTTAATTTCCATGATAGTATGACTAAAGATAGTGTGTTTTTTCCTATACATCTTATGTCAAGGTTTGAAATACATTATTCCAGTTTTCAGGCATTGAATTGAATGTTTAAAAATCTGTCACTGTATAATTCTGAAAATGAGTAGACTTTCTGAAATATTTATGTAGAGTGCTCCTTTCAGATAAAGGAAAAGTGTTGTACAGTGTTTTTCCTTTGTCCCCTCCCTCTGGTCTGGTACACTGGAAGGCATCTTCATGTTTTATTTTTTATCTCCTTCCCCATCGCCCTCTGACAGGTTTTTGATTGTTACCATTTGGTGGAAGTTACATCCTCTAACCTCTAGAGTATCTTTATCAAAGTAAGGAATACCTGCTGTTCCATAGTCCTGCTCTCTCAAGAGGTGTTTCCTGTCCTTAGAACAGTGTGATGTAAACTGCCTACTGTATTTTTATAGCCTAGGTAACGTGTGCAAACATTTTTAAATTTTTTTTGGAGGGAACTGTGTTATTACTCCAGTCCTTTGGAGAAAATGCTGTCCATTTGTCCTTGAGTCTGCAAATGGATTTGAAACAATGATCTTGGAGTGGGAATGCATGTCCTGTTGCTCTGCCTGAAGTGTGAAATAAAGTTGCAACATGTAGAGATCAGTATCATCCACATGACAGAAATACAGAGGAGATCAGAGGTACGAATTAGATGATAGGAGGTAAAGAAATAGGAGGAAAAAACAGAGGTGAAAACAAGGTAAAAATGGAGAAAGTGGACAGAAGTGAAGACTGAGAAACAAGAATAGCAGAAGTAGTGATTGAGAAGGGATGTCACACAGAAGAATGCTAGGGGAGGTGTTTCTTGTAACTCAAAAAAACCCCAAAAAACCTCTCTATCCTACTGTGGCCAAGAAATGAAAATTACATAAAAAGGGAAGTGAAGTGTATATGTGTGTGTATATATATATATATATATATGTATATATAATACTTTCCTTGAATGTTCTTTCTGCTGTCCTCCAAACACCGACACCTTGAGGGCTTCCTTATCTGTAAGTGCCTCTGTGGTGATTTGGCCTCTGTGGTGATTTGTCTTTCATACCATTCTGGCCTGCACTTGAAGGAAGAATCTAATGTGCACTTGCTGCCATGTCAAAAGATTCTCCTTAGTGAGGATAAGGATCAGGAGCTTTCTGAGCTGTTCTGAGCAAGGACTGATCCTATTCCACATTTGAGAATGTGGAATAGGATCAGTCCTTGCTCAGAGCTCTGGGAGTCCAGCAGAAGAAGGGTGAGCTTGGCAGGTCTTTCCCCATAGCAGTGGTTGGGTAGAGGCTGACTTTTTTTGGGTTTGTATGTTCACTTTTACAAATGAAGTTTGCAAACTTTTTCAAATTCCACTCAATTCCTTGTTGCACAGCAGCCTGCAGTTCCTTGTTGTGGAATGTCCTTCTGTTTGCCGTCAAGGGAGTCTAGGTGACACTGTAAGTTAGATTCCCAGTATTTGCAGGCCTGAATAGATTGTTTTCTAAGTTTTTTAACTATTGAAAATTATTTTTGTCTGAAAGAGTAGTGAAAATGAGTCTTTTCAGTAGGGAATTCCTGAATGATGCCGTTTTAACTCCCTTGCAACTATTTGCAAATGCAGGTAGAATGTGAATACTTTGAATGGGAGTTTTTATTTCAGAGATTCTCTCCATTCCAGGAGGATGTCACTGTGGTATCTCCTACCAGAAGCAAATGCTTGCCCGGGATATAAGAGACTTGGCCTAATGCTGTCCCTCAGGAGTTTTGAACTTACTCCACAAAGAGTTGACTTAGATACCAAAGCTGATCTTTGTGGAGATATAGCAGAAATGCTTTTTTTCAGCAGTCGTTCTTTTGAAATGTTTTGGAATGAATTTGTTTTCTGCTCATGTGATGTGTTTGTCACTGTTTGGGATCCTCTCTGTGATCACAGAGAGAACAAGAGGAAGATAGGTTTCTTCCTTTCTTAATTAATGTGCCATCACTGATTGGAGGGTTTTTGACTCATGGCTTTTTATTTTTTTATCTGTTCTGTTTGGTCTCTGTTATTGCTGTTCCCTTCTTTTTGTGTGTCAGTGCACACAGAGATGTACTGCCCACAGCAGCTTACGGTACCCTCAAAGACAGTCAATTAGAACAAAATGCTTTTCCCAAGGAAAGTAACATTGCTGAAATGTTCTAGAGTGATGTTTGCTGCCTTTATTAGCAATGCAGTGTTGACTGTCAGTTTGTGGCCTGATTTAGTCCCAAGTTTTATTCTAATCTACTGCTGTGCAGCCACTAATTGCTTTTTTGCGGGGGTGGATGCTTGATAAAGTGAAACTCAGTAAGAACAACTGTATGTCACTCCTACATGTATGTAGGATAAAACAAAATCAATCTCAGCTAATTTCCTTTTAGGCAATACACATGTGGCTAGAGACATTAATACAGGCAGATAATAGTAAATATGTAATAAGCATCTTCATTTTTTTTCCTTGCTCATTTTGCAGTTTTGTCATGTAGAGTGGAAGGGGTATGCACAAGTAACTTGAAATTTAATTCTCCTTTTTTCACCAACATTTTCAAGCTTATAGGATTGTTTTGTATATAATCCTTCCTGTGCTTTATTATTATTATTTTTGATGCAGCTAGAAGTGTGAATATAGTTGCTAGGATTATTTCTCTTCCAAACCATATTTTAAAAAAAGTGTGAAATAAATGGGGAGCAGATTGTAAACAGTAATTTCTGTCTATTCAGTCGGTTCAGGATATTTTCTTGCAAATTGATAAATCACAGGAAAAAAAGGAACATTGGGAGAAGAGGTAACAAGAAGAAGATTGTATTGAATCCTGTGAGAATAGGGGGAGTTGAGTCAGAAATTTCCCCTGTGGCAAATTTCAAACTCATCAAAAAGCGAATGACTGAACTACATATGAAACCACAGTTGTGGCTGTGAAACAAAATAGTATCCTTATGTTCCTTATGTCAGGATGACCTAGCCACATTAGCAATCAGCTGGATGCTTTAAAAATGATTTTATTTATCACTTCCATATTTGTTTTATTTTCCTTTCTGTCTGCCTTACAAAATTTTCTCTCTGAAACACAGGGTATGTTTTGGGACAGATCAGCTGGCAAAGGCTGTTTTTAGCCTTCAGTGGTGAAGTTTCTCTGGCTTTCCCAATGCAGGATTATTGTTATGATTTGAAGCTTTTCTGTATTGATCAGTTTCTCTTAACTCTGGTTGCTGCAGCTGGAGGATATAGGGCATCCTAACTGGATACTTTATTCTTGTGTTTTACTGAGTAAAACCTGGTTGCTTACAGCTCTCTGTTGTTACATCCCATGATAATGCTAGCTTGTCTTGCAGCAGTAATGTTTATTTACACCACCTGATCCACTGTAATCCCTGGTTGTTATTCTGTAGACCTTGTGTCTAAGGTGTAAACACCTGTGTGAGTTTTCAGGGAACATTTCATTCTAAGTAAGTGAATAGTTTATTTATAATCCAGTAAACTAATTCATGAGTCTTTGTTTATTTGGCCAGGAGATGGCTGTACCTAGCCATGCCCAAGGGACACCAGCTTTTCTGAAGAAATAGTAGTCATTCTTTGAAGATAAGTATTTACTTGAGCACAATATTATTCTATGAGCTTTAGCTGCAGAAAACTCCTGAAAGCAAGTTCTGTGTTTTAAGTGAAAAGCCTGTGGAGGAAAACATGGGTGAGAAGATAGAGTTGTCCCCATGTTGTAATGGTATTTGTTGAAGGTTGTTGGCTGAAGTTAGGATGTGCTTGCAAAAACTGCTTAATGTCCTGATGGCTTTTAGTGGCATGAAATGATGGGAGAACTTTTGAAGCTGAGCTAATGGAAATAGATATAGTATAGGGTTGTTTTAAAAAAAATCTGATGGTTTGCCTCCAAAATACATCAAATACTTTAAAATGCTTATATTGTCACTTTTTTGTTAGTGATTTCAGGATATTTTTTATTGTGTTGACTACACTTAATGTTACTGGTAAGGGAGCAGAGATTTGACAGTGGAGATTCTGGGTTGTTCTTGTGGTCCCAAATGTTACAGTGCAAAGGTAAGAAGTACAAGAACACAATTTGGATGGGCTATAATGTGATATATTAAGGCAGTGTGTTCTGCCTCCCAAAAGCTACTAGTAGTTGGGTCTTAATTCAACAGGTGGGAAGACACTCTGAGGTTTTTATGTGGAATTTTTAATCAATAATCATAGTGTCTTTTACATTCTTTTAGAACATAACCATATGCTATTATGAGGAGGAGGAAAAACTCAGCCTACAGTAGCATAAGTGTTAGGGTTTTACTGTATAAGCAGATAGAAAATGTTATCTTGATGCTTCAAAAGCAGACTGCAAGCTTGCTGGAGAAACATGGTGCTTCTTTGGCATAAGTCCTGGTCCTTCCTAAAACATTGCATGTGGTAGAAGGAAGGAGTTCAGTATTCTTGACATCATGGACATAAACTAAGGGTGGAACATTTTGTTCAGAGTTCAAAATGACTACTTGTGTGTAGATTGAGTAAAACCTAAATAGCCTGGGGTTTGGTTATTATCATTTCTTTATGGATATATTTAAGTGGAGAATTCTGCAGCTTGCTTGCCTGGTTCTTCCAGAACAGTTTGGCAAGACCTGGATTTGTTCTGATTTATATAAATGTCTTTGAACAGTAACATCTGGAGAACGTGTTCTGGACTCATTACACAATAGTACATTTTGTTCATTTTCATTGTAAATGGCCAGTTCTTTTTTGAAGATTTACAGTTAGAAAAAGAAGAAAAGTTATTTGAAAACTTGGTAAAATGTAGTATGTCCTTTTTACACCTTTTGTATCTGTGCGATAATGGTATAAATCAGTCTTTGTCTGAGCTACATAGCTTTTATTTTAGCTTTTTTTTTTCTTTTAATTGTTCTGATAATGTGCCTGGTGTGAAAACTGTATTTTATTTATTTGAGGCTTGCTATATTTATTATGTTTCTTTTCCTATGTTGTAAGCCTGTTTGAGGGAAAGATAAGGAATATATTTTTAATATAGAACTTGATACTCAGTGCAGAGCTTAAGAAAGCTGTTCTTACATTTTTAAGATATTTCAAGATACATTGCTGGGCAAAAAAAGTATGTGCTGCTGAACTTCATAAAAATGGAATTTTCCACTTCAGAAAATACTTGCAGTGAATCATGTAAAAACAATATTTTGATAATATCATGTCAAGGAGGATGAAACTTCATGTATTAAAGACCCAAGATGGAATTGATGAGCATAACTAGTCTTTGCAGTCTGTATTAATGCCAGGTCTGCAGGCACATTTTGTGTACCTTCTTTTAGACATCTCCTCTTTATGCCTTTGCAATTCCTTAGGTGGAATTAAGTGATTCTCAATTTCTTTGGTTAGTCCTGTGATTCCCTCTGTTTCATTTGTATGTTTATTTATCCCACTCATCAACTGGGGTTAATTCAATATGTCTGCTGTTTTTTCTACTCTGAGTTTGGTGGTAAGAGGGTGGTAATTTCAATTTAAGAAGGTGCTGCAGACTTTAATACAGGGAATAAAACTCTCAGAGTTTTCTTGGAAGTAATTTGCTTGAAGCCTAAAAGGTTGAAAATAATCAAGACTAATATCCAAGTCTGGGAATTGTTTAAGCAGATTTGCAGCAGAAGCACTTTGAGGTGCAGGTTAATCTTATTTTGAGTTGATTCAGAGCCATCTTCCAGTGACCAGGTTGACATAACATGCTAGTCATTTATTATAAAAAATCTCTTTTCTTTTTAATTTGCAGAAGCATTAAATCCTCAAAACCTGGGTTTTCGCACTTAGATGGAAGCACCAAGTATAGACTATTTTATTAATTTTTCTCATGCACATGCTTTGCATTATAAAAGCACGGTTACCAGTGAGATTTGTAAGATGGTTTTCATTACTGCAGGTTACTGGTCATTGAGCTCTTTGCTCCTGAGTACTTCTACAGCAGCATGAAATCCTTGCTCTTGTGTTGAGAATACTTGCTTCACAATTCCAGGTAGATCCAGCATGCTTTCACATTTACTGTAAAATATGTCTACACTACTGATACTGAGGAATGTGAGAGACGGTAACTTGTATTTGACATTTTTGCCTACTCCTTGATTTGTCATCCAGATGGTGTGTGTAGCTTATTGCAGCAGAATTTTCATTAACAGGTTGCAGTACTTAGCTTTGACAACTGTTCTGTGTTTCCTGTTGGATCTCTGTTATGCCATCTAATGTTGCAGATGATGTGAAAATGCATGGAAGTGACCTAGGCCCTGTAGTTTAAGCTGGTGTGTTGTCCTCTGCTTATACCCACATATAACTATCTGGTAGATGGGACATATTTTTGCAAGTAAGCACTCTGTCACCTGGCATAGCTTCTCATGTCAAACTGTATGTCAGTTACGCTTTTCTGCAAGTGTGCTTCTCACGCAGCAAAAGTTTTTTGTAGTTGACAAAGGAATGTTATTAATCATAGCTGGAGGAATACTTGAATGCTTGTCCAGTTAGGCATTGCTCTTTTTTTATTTAGGCTGCAACTGGGTGTATGAGCCAGATGATGAAGAGGATTTCAGTGTGGAGTGGTCAGCCTGCATGAATGTTTGAGCTAGCAATTCCAGCTCAAAGTGTTCTCAACAAGTCATTCTTTTACTCAGGATGATGTGTTTTCCTTCCAAGAGCTCATTAGATCACAACTACCCTTTCACCTCCTCTTCCTCCAAGAGTTACTTAGAAAAGTAAAAAGAAATTCTAGTGAGGAAATCTGCCACTGAGATGTGAGCTGCTTTTAAAATGTTTTCTTAAGAGTGTGGATCTGAATCAGTACTATTTTATCAAAGTCATAAAATGCTTCCATCAACAGAACAGGTGAAAAGGACAGGCATACAAAGTTCTGGCAGTCAGCATGTAACCCTGCTTGGGGCTGTTAATAAACCATAGAGGGTTGTAAGACCTTGAAAGTAATCTGTTTCGAACCAGTCAGTACTCAACACAGAGCTGAGTTTAGTTTGCCTGTGGTCTTGTCCAGGTGAGTTTTAAACATATCCAAGGCAGGAGCTTCTGCAACCTCTTGGGACAGCTTATTCCACCATGTGACTATTGTCATAGTAAGGATTTTTTCTTTATTGTAATTAGTTTACTATTTTGCATCATTCTTTCACTTGACACTGTGTACCTGAAAAGAATCTGCTCTTCCTCCTATTCATGCTACTACTTGGCTGCTGTTTCATTGTGGGAGGATTAAATGACTTGCAAGGTTACCAACATTCAAAGCTAAAGCCAAAGCTTTGCATTAACCTCCCCCAACTCCTTCCACTTCTTCCCTGAAAAAGGGAGAGAATTACATAATATATTTTAATATTTTTGGTTTATTCCCTAGCTTTTGGTGGCTGCTAGTTTATCACAAATGACAAATCTGCATTGGGGGAGAGGGCTAAAAATGAAATCTTCACTCTTTGCTTTAGGAAGGCAGAGGTATTTATGGAGTTTTTCTGGGTCCTCTCTAGTCCAGAAGTCTGTAAGTCTGACAAGGACATTCTTAATGTTATATTAATGCTGCAATCTTTTAGAATTCACTAAGTTTTACTAGAAAGTTTTCCTTCTAAACCTGAAATTTGGTAACTGTGCAGATTGTAAGAATTTCTAGGTAATGGAGGAGATTACTCCCTGTCCATGGTAACCTTTGTGCTTCAGCAGTTGTCCTGACTGATATTATTTGTAGTCTGTGAGAATGAGGGTTAAATGAAAATGCAATAAGCATGCTTTTCTCCTGAGGGAATCTTGGGGGAGAGGGAGGTGAAAGTGTAGTTGTGATCTAATAAGTTCTTAGAAGAAAAGTGCATCATTTTGAGTCAAAGAACGACTTGTTGAGAACACTTTGAGCTAGAGTTACTAGTTCAAATGTTCATGTTTCTTCAAATGTATGATTTAGTAACTGGGGGAGACTTAAAAGGAAAATACATCCTTCAGCTGTTCCTAATTTCCAAATTACTTGAAATGCTTTTCTAAAGTGTTGGTTATGTCAGTGACATATATGATGAACCTGTGAAGAATTCCTCTTCTTACCAGTTGCCAGGCAGAGCAGGTGTCCTTTACTTTGGGCAACACAGTGGTGACAAGTGGTTCAAAAGGATGCATTTTTTATATATATATTCTTTCCCCCCCCCCCCCCCCCGCAAATGAAGTATAATTAAGACTCCCGTGAAGAAGTGAAACCAAGTAAGAAAGACTTATCTGTCATTTGATCTTTAAAACTTCTGTCTAAAAACTTCTGTCTAAAACTAAAATAAGAAGTCAGCTCCTTTGTTGCAAAATAGAGCATGATAGTGGATTTTGCAGCAGCAGAATAGGAAAAAGCTAATTTAGTTCAGTGCATGCAAATCTCATTTCTGACCCTGTTGTCAGTTGCTCACAGATTTCGGCAGTATGTTTTTTTTTACTAACTTTTACATCTTACTGCCGTAATGTGACTTTTTGGAGTATTTATGGAAAATGTAATGGGAATGCGACGTACTTAGTTGCTAAATAATCAAAATTTGCATAACTTTTTAATTCAAGGTAACGAAATGTTAAAATTGTTTTGAAGGCAGAGGAAGTGTATACACAGTGTGTGTGTGGATACATCTCTTTCTCCTATTAGCAGACCCAACTCGCTGCATTTGACTTGAGACTTTACACTGACCTGACTGAGGGCTGAGACCTGGTCACTCAGCCCTGGGGTTGGCTGAGCTGTGCCAGAGGCATGGCTGGGTCCCTGAAGCCTGTTATGAATGTTTGGGCACACACAAATGTTCTTGGCTTCTGCAGGATACAGGGTTGGGGAAGAACAGTATAGCTAAATTCTGTAAGTTGTTATTCTATGCACAGTAGGTAAAAGTCATCTTCAGAAGTTAAAAGCTACTTGCGTATGAAATCCTTTTCATTTCATGTAATCACTTTTCATCAGTTAGGTGGAATAATGTATTTTAACAAGGATAGCTCTGGAAAAAGCAACTTTTTAAACAACACAGATGTTAGTGTGCAAAGTTCCAAGACTGAGAGTTAAACCATCTCTGTGTCAGTGAACCTGAAGCCCTGCTTTGGACAAGTAGCTTTGAAATTTCTGTATTCAGCTGTAAAGTTAATGTATATTTACTGGTATTCCCTTTAGAGGAACAGAGCCTGTTTTTTTAAAGCTGGAGAACTGTGACTAGGTTATCAGTAGAAAAAATGGTAGAACAAAATGATTAAACTAATAAGTTAGTAGATCTACTTTCTGTTAACCCAGGAGCTCTAAAAGAGCTGAGTAGATTTGTTTGCCGTTTGGCTTGCCCTCTTGTATAGTATCAGAGAAATGGAAGACTACAAGTGTCACCAGTTGTAAAATGGGGCTTAAAAGGGATGGTGGGATGAAGAAAGCTTAAATGTTGGATAGATTGTGTTAATTATGTTAAGAAATAAAATTAGTAGACTGTGAAATATCTATGAAAAATCCTAGATATTTTTTGTTAAAAAAGATCTTTAAAAGCAGGACTGATTGGAAATCAGTAATTCCTATTTGAATTTTCTGCACAAAGTCCCTGGTGAGTAGCAAAAAATCTCATCTTCTGGGGCTTCCTTTTCCATGCAGTCTTTTCTGCATGTGCAGGCTGACTGCTTTGGTTGAACTCCTAATATATTTAGCTTCTTAGACTTTTCTATTTGACTTCTAATGGATGTTTTAAATGGAATTCAGTGAGATCATTGGGACAAATAAAATGCTGTCCACATATATTGTTTATACTGCTCAGTACTGACATCTTTTAAGATGTGTTATGCATTTTTTTAACAGCAGTGATGTAGAAGTATTTTGAAAACAAAGAACAGTTCTCCTTTGGCTAAATCACCAGCAGTATTCCTTAAACCACCCAAATGGTCCAGGGTGGACTTGTGCAGAGTGATATGAAATTACTCAGAGTTGGAGCATTGGGTGATGTGTTAACATTATAGGAGATTTAATATTGTTTGAATATCTCATTTTTAAAGTTAAATTAAGACAGGAACATGACTCGTTGCAGTTACTGAAATCTGAAATACTTTTTTCCTGATGGTTTGGAACAAATAAAGATGAAGCAGCCAAAACATTAATGCACAATAATCGACTACAAATGTCTGTAAACATGTTCTGTTAGGTTGCTATGAAACTCTATATTCCTGGCGAATGAGAAGATAACTGTGACACTGCCTTAAAGCTGTTGTCTCTTACACAAAGGGTCAGTGTAATTTGAACATTCGTGGGGTACTCTTCGTTCTGAAAATCACAAAGATCACTCCTTTTTTGTTTAAGTAAAATTGAACCGAGTGTTGCTTTTTTCCTTAATGTTTGTTCTTCATAATTTCAGATTTTCCTTGTTAGGGAAGACTTCTAGAGTGTTTTTTCACTTCCTTAAGATGCATCTAGTCTTACTCCTGAGTTATTGGGATGGAGAGATGAGAAGAATCATCCTTTCTTTTTCACATAACCCTCCCTGTTTGCCATATTGCTTCCCTCAATAGCTGGCAAAGGGCACCCACCTGTTCAGCTGGCTGAAACCAGGATGTTTATAAAGCCAGGCAGGTTAATTGAAATGCACACCAGCGTAATGTCACTCTGCAGAGGCTGACGCACCTGGCTTCAGACAATGGAGAGGTGCTACTTTCACCTGGACTGGCAAGTCAGCTCGTTGAGTTGGTGTTAGTTTGCTTTGAGCTGCGTGGCTGACGCAAATCGTAGGAGGAGAATGCAGAACGCATTTTGGGAAGTGTTTCTTTGTTGGTAAGGAAATGAAATGTGGAAACACAAAGTATCTCTGGGTTATTTGCCTGCTTCAGTCAGATTTCAGCTGAAATCTGACTCAGCTGGTTTCAGAGGGTTATGTGAACGGCGGTTTATCAAAATGGACTTCCTTTTCACATTTAGAAAAAAGTGAAAAATAAGAAAATGCGAAATAAAACAGGTAAAAGTACATAGGCTTAATGCATTTAAATGCTAAATATTTGAATATTTTGTGTTGGTTTTAGTAATGATTTTCGTACTGTATCAATAAAAATAGAAGGTTAAAGCAACACCATACAATTTTTCATGTTTGGAGGAATTAATAAATTTGTTTTATCCTAATGGTGTGTATGTCTTTTTGTCATAAGGGGCTAGATTTTTTAAAGAAGGCCCTACCCCTGGAAACTCTACCTGAAGTTGTTTTCTGATCTAATATATAGTAAAGTGATATTGGATTTGCTTTTAAGAGGTCAGTATTATTGTTTTAGTGCTACAATCAAAACCATTCCTGAGGAATAAATTTCATTAATTGATTCCTCTAGCTCACTCTTTTCTGTTTTAAGTCATGGTCCTTCAGAATTGTAGCTTTTTAGTCCTGAAACTCCAAATTAGGTGCTTCACACTCCTCTCATTACAGCTGTCTCATTACATTTCACTTTTGCTTTAATGATTTTCACTTCATTTGTTTAATCATACTCCATCGACAGCAGCGTGATGCCTCTCATTTAATATCTCAGTAGTATTTCAACAGTTTTATTAGGATGTATTTTATATTTTGCCTTATAGAGTTACATGCTAGTGTGGTGGAGCTAACATGCTTTAAAATTAATTCACCTCCCTAAATTGATATTAAAGAATTAATTTTCAACTTTGTGTCAATTATTACTTAAAAGCTCATTTTACAGGATTGTTCAAATACATGTCAGGTTTTGTGTGAGCGTTATTTATTTATGGAACCTGTGTATTAGGCTATTGCAATGTACTCTGAAAAATCTGTTAATAAAGAATAAGATTAGCTAATCTATAAGCCTTAGATCAAAGTATCCTGTAAGCAAGTGAAGTAAAAAATAGTGATCTGGCAATGGACCTATAAGAAGCAGGAAAGTAGAAGGTAGGAAAGAAAATTACCAACATTACCATATGTCTTCATAATGTTAATACGTTCTTAGTTTATTAAAATGAGATTTGTTTTAAATTAAACTTAATTGTGTCAGTGCAAGAGAAGGGAATCAAGATGGCTAATTCATGGTATGCTAGATAAATAAAAGGGAGGGAAGGAAGTGTTTGCCAAGTGTTTATGTGTTACAGATGGATACAGGTACAGGGCTTCTGCACCTTCACAGTTGTGCTGGTAAGGCCTGGGATAGGTACCCATTTGCAAAGGAAGTTTATTTTCCTCTTTTTTTGACCATGATGTCTGTCAGCAGAGAGAGTGCACCAGCGAATGCAATATAGGAACTGGGATTACAGCTCCTACAGGAATGAGAACAGTTTACACAGTAAAGAGTCCCTCTAGGGGAAAAAAAAATCTTGGATTCCCTTTGTTTCCACTGTCTTGTATGAGAAATCGTGGTGTGTCCTGCAATTGTGGCAGCTCTTTGGACTTGGTGTTGGCTTGTGTTGGCTTGTGTAGCCTCACTGACACCACCAACATTGTAGTATCATTTGATGGCATTTCTTTATTTACTTGCTTTAAATGAATGTTCCTGGTGGACAGGAAAAAGAAGGAAAGCAGAGGGAGAGCCAAAAATGTATTCACTGATATATATACATACATACATACATACATGCATATGGACAGGGTACAAGGGGTGACAAGTGGTGTGCTGGATGACGTGTGAAAATAAAAGATGTGTCCTTTAAAGATTTGTAAGACATACCTCCCTTTAATATATTGCAATTACAGCCTTGAACAATGGTTTTTCCCTAATTATCCCTTTCTGAAAACTTTAGTTAGCTTTCCTTTTTGTAGTTAGACTTAGAGATATCGAAATTAGAGGTCCTCCTAGTAACAGCTTTCCCACTAATTAGTTTAGTCTGGTTTTTTGGTTAGTTGTTTCATGGTTATTTTGTTATTTTTAAATTTATTTCATAGCCACTGGTGTGCACTGTGCACATTTTTTCCATCCAGTTTGAAGTCTTGGCATTTTCATGTATCATGGATTCCTATACAAACCTACTGTCTACCCAGTGTTCTAAAGGGAAGATTTAATAGCAGACCAGGATTTTTCTGCTGTATTCCCTTGGCAGAAAAGTACTGCTGGCAAATATTGTAAATGTGTCTTACCTAGGATAGTGTAGTGGTGTTTCATCTCCCTCCCACTCCTTGTTTTTAATTTCATGAACTGAACAATTTTGTGTGCAACCATCTATTAGATTGATGCATATTTGGGATCTGAAATTACTGTGGCACAGAAATATGTCAGGACTAAAATAACCTTTTGCACTCCCATAGGGAAGAAATGAAATCAAAAGTTTTGGGTTTGTAGCAGGAACCGCAGTTCCTTGGAGACAAAGCAACTTATATAAATGTGGCCTTACCTTTGTAAGTTACAGAAACTGTTCTTAGCTTTCATTTAGTTTCTCCTTTTCTTCCTCTGAGTTGTTACAAGTTAAAGTATCTGTACCTGTAATGGATGTTTATTGTTTCTACACCAAAAAAGCCCATCTAAACAGCCATATGCTTAATTGCATGTGACTTGTTTATAAGTAAAATATTTCTGGGACCGTATTTTCCACTTATAGCTGGTTCTATTAAAGAAATTGTGTGTTTTTTTTTTTTTTAATATAGGTAAAGACAGAGTTTTCAACACCCCTTTATGTGAACAAGGAATTGTTGGCTTTGGTATTGGAATTGCTGTTACAGGTGCTACAGCCATTGCAGAAATTCAATTTGCAGATTACATTTTTCCAGCATTTGATCAGGTTAGTACTAATAAATTTGAGAGCAGTTAAAATAAATCTTACAACTGTTTAAATTACTCTTCTGTTAGCATTAGTACTGGGTTTGAATATGTAACTTTTGCAAATATAACCACAGCTGTATTACTAATATTTATGCATGCTTTAGGCGTAAACTGCAAACAGTTCTAGTACTGTACTGTAAACAGTAAACTGTACCATGGCCAATTTGAAGGCTTATTAAATAATGGAAATTAAAGATCTGGTTTGAGGAAAATGTCTGTTTGTTTTAATTTTGGTTTTGTGGCTGTGTTGGCTTCAGCAGCTATAAATTCAATAGCCTCTGTCTCCTGAACACAGTCTTATTTCTGCATACAGCTGGCCATGTGTCCACAGGACAAAGTACAGATCGGGACTGGGCTAACTGACAATATAGAATGATGAAACAACTGGGTTATAAGGCTACCTTGAGGCTTAGGCATCTAACTTGAACACAATAAATTTTTGGTTGGAAAATGTTTGTCTTTGTGCTGACTTACAGTATTCCTTTGCTTCTAATTTCATCCTCTGAATCCCATGCACGGAGCAGATGGTGTAGTTACATTGCATGTATTGGAGTGTCTTGATGCATAACTAGAATATTGGACTGAATGTTACTTTTGTATATAAATCTTCCCAGATTGTTAATGAAGCAGCAAAATATCGTTACCGCTCTGGAGATCTGTTCAATTGTGGGAACCTCACCATTAGAGCACCGTGGGGCTGTGTGGGTCATGGTGCACTATATCACTCTCAAAGTCCAGAAGCCTTTTTTGCTCACTGTCCAGGAATAAAGGTATAGTAGCTCTTATTTTATGAAGATTATTTTTATTTTGTTTGTTCGTTTTATAATGCACCTGACTAGCAATGAATCTGGGTGCAGACAGGGGAAGAAGAGTAGATGTCAATCCACAACAAAATATTTGAATATGTTGATTAAAAACTATTAGAAAACTTAAACTGTAAGAGTTTGACAAATTTATAGCCATTATTGAAGCAATCTTTAGTAGATATAACATTTTGTATTTGTCTGTTTGTTGTGCTACAAACATACATTTTACATAGTTTTGTGTCCAGTGTAGTACAGAACCTAAAAACTAACAATAAGTAATACTTTACTTTCTATTTTTTTTTTTATTTCTGCATCTCTCTTAAGTGCATTATTCAGTTAATTTATATGAAAGACAGTGGTGGGCAGTAGGCACAATCTGAAACACCAGAGGTTCTTTCTGAACATGAAGAAGCACAGATTGCCCAAATAGTTTGCGGAGTCTCCATTCTTGGAGGTACTCAGAATTTGTCTGCATGTGGTTCCAGGCCACTGGATTTGGATGCTTCTGCTTGGTCAAGGGCATTGGACCAGATGACCCTCTGGAGGTCCTTGCCAAACTCAACTGCTTGGTGATTCTTTGAGTGAGAACTTCAGGCAAGCTTTCTGCCTGAGATGGTGGTTTCCCTTGAAGTGAAGATGCCTAGTGCTTAGATGGGTAACTTTCCTAGAGAACAGAGAGGTGCAGGATCTAGTAATCTCAGATTAAGAGAGCACTGTTTTTGAGGCTCTCCGTTTTTTCCTGACTAAATTTTTGTCTGTGAACTTGTACTTCTGGGTTAGCTGGCATCCAGTCCATTGAGCAATGACTCATAGCAGACTAATGTGGAAGATTTAAGCAGAACCAGTATTTGTATTCTAAAGACACATGTTCATTGTTTATCTGCTGTTTAAACTGTTGTCTCTGTATGATTTTGGTGTCTTAACCTTCAGATATTACTCATCTACAGGGAGGCCATAGCCATTTCTCCTACTTGTTCTTCTCTTAAATAAAAAACCTTGTATTATTCACACTTTATTTCATTATATTTGAGAAATGGGATACATTCTTGTCTTTGGGTGTTCTTTATGGTATTTGAGATCCTCTTCTGAGCTTGAAAGTATTTCCTGTTTATAGACAAAAGCAATCTACAAGGTCTTTTGCCAGGTTATTGAATCAAATGTTTTCTAGAGCTTGTTTAAAACTAAAGTAGTTTATTATTGTATGAAAGCAAAACATAACTTAGATTATTAAAATACTGACTCCAGGTTTAGCTAATTTCTCCTGATCTTGTAGGTCAATCTCAAATTTTTATGTACTAAACCAAGGGATGAGGTTTAGTGGTCCAGTCTGTTGATTGAAACTCTTTCTGATTCATACCAACTACCCAGACTGATGGCTAGTCTTATCAATAAGTTAGTAAGTCAGAATTTTATTTAGTCACTCCATATAATATAATTTCTTTGTTCCCACCTCTGATCTTTGTGTTGGTTTTTTACTTTCTTTCACTTTTCTTGAGTAAAATGCTAAAATAGGTTTCTGCCACTAAGATCTGTCATCTCAAAGGTAAAGGCACATTAATTCTGTGGAACTGATGGAACAATCCACTGGTTTTTGTGCACAGATAAGCATTTTCAACTCTATCTTTTGAATGTTACTGCTTTATGAAATAATATTTAATATTTTTTGCAAAGCTGTTTGTTGATGCACTTCATAATATTTCAAGATTGCAGGTATTTTTGAATAACCCTGGCCCATAAAATAGAAATCAAGAAGTTAAAATGAACTGGTGGTTCAGATGCATTTTCAAATGCTCCATATCTAAGCATATTTTCTCCATATTGCAGGAAGAAAGACAATGTCTTACAAGCTGAGAAGGCTAGGGTTTGATCTTTGGAAAGAGTGGCTTTCAAAACAACCCTCTTATTAAGCCAGAAAGGTTTCTGGCTTTTTATTTTGTGTTTTTCTTAAGCAGCGGGTGCAGTTTTGATTGCCCAAGCCAAAGGGAGTTTGTACAACTTCGGTTATTCAGGGGAAGGATTGTGGTCATTGGTACTTAGGGAAAGCTTTTTGGGGTTTGAGGACACTACTGGATGGTTGTGTCTTTTGTCCACTGTTATAAGGGCGTACATGGAAGACATTAATATTGATTCTCTGCATTCCATTGTAAGAATATCTACTCTCATGGTTAGAAGCTTTCTTCTTCATTTCCAGCCTAAATTTGTTCTTGACTAACTTGTATATTTAACTTATCTGTCCTTCACCATCCCATTTATATCCTAAAACACTTGTACTCTCTCTAGTCTTTGTTTTGTCAGACTAAATAAATCAAAGTATCAAACAAATGTTAGCAATACCTGGAGCTCTTTTGACATCTGTTTCATTCACTTTCTTTTCAAAGGGTTGAAAGAATCATTAAGTATTCCAGTTGAGTGATTTTTGCAATAGCTCTAACAGTTCCTTGGCTATGTTGTTACTTTTTTTTAGGACTTTACTGCATAGTATGCTAGTCATCTTTTGAGCAGATAATAAATTCAGATCAGAATTTCTACTCTTGAGTTCTAAATCTATAACAAAAATATAGTCCTTAAACATGTAACTTTCAATATGTATTTTTCAGTTTGTTTTTGTCAGTCATGTCCTCAATGTGAACTGGGTCTTTTTAGTATCATCCTCTCTAGTGTAGTGACTTCCAGCTTTGGAATAGTTTTCATCACCAAGTTGTGACTTAACATCGTAAATGAATACGGTAAATAAAGTCTGTCCTAAAAATTATTCATTCCTAAGGAGCTGTACTAGTGACATCCATGGGTAATTTCCCATGTGTCTGTTAGCAAATGCTTTGGTGAAATATTAATAAACTGCTTCTCCCTTGTTTAGAAAAATCAATTCTCAAGTTAATTTCTTGTAATAGGAGATTTAGGTTGTGTTTTCATTCTTTTTATATTACTTTTATATAAATAAATGATATTACTCTCAAAATATATTTTGAAGCTATGGCTGCAGTTAAAATGTATTTTTTTTTAACAAGTGCTAGAACTAATGTTTTCAGTAACTTCTAACTTCACAGCTATAAAAGTGTTTGCTGGTAGACTTCAGGCTGCATGTTCCAGCTCTTTGAGGCCTCTGGGATGGAAATTGGTTCTTCTGATTTGAGGGAATTTGGCTCTTGGGTTCTATTTTCATTTAAACTGAGATAATTTGGTAATTTTCATAATGGAATTCCTCTTAGATCATTCAAAGTTAACTCTTCTGTTTGCAAATGAATTATACTGTTTCCTTCCAAGTATTTGGATTACATCTGGAGGCCTTGCTTAGTTTCTTTTTGCTTGATAATAGTTTAAGGTATTTATTGGTTACTTATCTCCAAAATGAACAAATTTCAAGCTTCCACCATAAGCAAAGAAAGTCAGCTTTAAATAGCTATTTCCTTTTGTAGCCTTCAAAACTTACTGGACTAAGTCTGAATACCTTTAAGATCTGTTCTGATGAATCTTTACCCAAGTAACTGAGGATCACTCAGCTGGATTTTTTTGTTATACATCTATGTTAATTATACTAAGTTTATGTGTGTGTGTGTATATATATATATGTATATTAATCTGTCTGACATTTTTCATCTGTTCCTTTTACCTCAAATGTTATTGTTAAGATGTTAGTTCTACCTTATCTGAGCACAGTACCTTTGTATTTAAATCACTGCATAGAGGGGAACTATTAAAGCCTCATCAACAAAAAAAATAAAATTCAAAATTTGGAGTGTGTTTTAATAATGTAGCACTGATGTTAATTCACTTTGTCAGAACAGCTCAATCTGTATCTAGATTTATTTAAAGCAAATAATTGCTTAGTTTTAAGTATTATTGAGGAAGGTTCTAGCAGAATTTCTATTTTAAATAAACTACTTAAAAATATTTTTACAGGTTGTTATTCCAAGGAGTCCTCTGCAGGCCAAAGGATTGCTGCTGTCATGCATAGAGGACAAAAATCCATGCATATTCTTTGAACCTAAAATACTTTACAGAGCTGCAGGTAAAGATTTGTATGTTGTATTTTCCAATAAAGCAACAATTGGGTTTTTTTTGCACATATGTGTTGATAGTCACAGCTAAAACTTCAGTAGAAGTCCTGACTTGTTTGGTCTCTAGCCATGTTGTGGGCTGGGTTTTTAGAGGAATTGTGAAAATGGAATAAATTCTCAAAGTTTGACTGTAACGATAAATGAATGTTTACCATCTGATTTATGCTCAATTAGCTTTGGAAGTGGAATGCTTTACAGCCTAAGATTAAAAAAAAGAAATAGAACTAAGAGGTATTATTCTTTATCAAATTCTGATATAAAATTGGCAGAATTTAAACTGCTTTCTTGTGATAACTCTAAATATTAAATAAGTTTCCAGATCAGTTTTTATTTTTCCAAAAGATATGAGCCCCACCACCACCATTTTTCCAAAGTAAAAATTCCTTTGAAATGCCTAATTTCTAAAAATGTTCAAAATCTGCCCATTTAGATTTTAACCTTATTTGAAAGGAAATGTGATTGCCATTACTTTGTTTTTAGTCATAGTGAACTTTCTGGTTCGGAGTAGTTTTAACAACTGTGAATTATGTGTAATGTATTGGAACAGCAGAAATTGACAATGATGATGTTGGAGTTGGTTCTAAAAATTAGCTTGTTACTTCTTTGGGCAGGAGAAACCTGACAAAACAGAAAACAGATGAAAAGATTTGCATGTGGAGATAGTCAGAGAAATTGGATGAGCAACTGATAAAACAGAACTGAAGCCTTGACTTACCTGTAGCATTTCCCTGTGGCTTTATATGCTCGATCCATCAGTCCAGTTTATAAGTTGATTCTGTGTGGACTGACTTTGAGTGACAGACAAAATGTTTCTATTTTGCTTCGGACTTTTTAACAGCACTTTTCCATCAATGCATCCATTTTGTCAATAAATTTATCCTCTTCCTAGAAAGACAGTAAAAAGGGAAAAAATTTTAAAAGCAGACATCAAAACTACAAAAAAATAGTAATATAACCCAGGATCAAATAGGATATTTACTGGTAAAACTGCTTATTTGCTTTTATATCTTCAAAAAAGGCCCAGAAATCCCATTAGCAATGTAAATTTAAAAGTGCAGCTATTTTTAGTGTGTTGGGTGTGATGTATCCATAGGGTGTTGCATTCCTTAAGTTCAGTGTGTTTTGAGAGCTTACTAAAATTCATCTAAAAGTCCATTCATTTAGAGGAAGTAGTTTGAAAAAATGAGCTTGATTCTGAGTCTTGTTAAACAAAGAAAAAAAAATGAAGTGTTTTTAAAACAGGCCTTTATTTCTACCCCTTCCCCCCAGTATTTACAAGTCACAAATACAGATTGTAGAGTTAATAAAATACTTGCTTTCATACTGGCATGAAAGGTTGCACATCAATATCACACAGCTTTTGAGAATATAGGGAGGTTTTTGTGTTTGAGGAAATTACTTGTAAAGCAGCTGCTGGATCATTTATTGAACATAAATCAGGCTTGTGATGGAAATCTTGAATAAAGATGTGCTGAAATAGTGTTTAATGTGATGTATGTGCTGGTCAGTAACCACCTACAGTGTTGCTGTTGTTGCTAATTTCTGAGAGACAGTGATTTCCTCCTGTACTCTGATGGCTAATTTTCAGAGACTTTACCTATATTTTTTGTCTTAAAATTTCTAAGAACATGAGTTTAGTGGTGTAAGTTGAAGTTTATAGTACATTTGCATCAACATGTGACAGAGATGATTGTAATAGGTAACTTCTTTCATCTACATGGGTATTTTATTATTTCTACCATGTAAAGCAGGAATATTTTACTATATGGAACAGTTTTTATGTTCCATTTGTTTTCACTGTAAACTTTCTCTGTGTTATCATTAGTTTATCATCTTCACTATTAAGCTGTCCTTTGTGGGTTGGGTCAGCTTGGACTGGAAGATGAGTGCTATCTGGGAGTTTCTGCTATAAAATTGATGTCTCTTAGAGTTCATTCTTTTTCTCCTGATCATAGTCAGGGCTTTTGGTAATTCCACCATAGAAACCAGGTTGCCTGGTGAATTCAGAAATGGGCCAGGACCATCATGATTGATAAGATCAAGATGCAGCAGCAATGAGACACAAGTCTGGTAAACAAGAATAAGATAAAATGGTGGAAAGAAGGGTTTTAAAAATGTGACTTGTGTTTTGTAGAGAAAGTTTTTACAAAACCCTGTGTGAGTGTGTTGAGTCTAGCAGGAGAAAGAAAATCGTACAGATTCAGAAATTGACTTAGACAGTAAGCTTGAATTATGTCTTTATTTATTGTGTCTTTCCATTAGTGTCTCAAAACAGTGCAGGGTCTTCTGAAGGCTGGGAACATGCAGACTTTCCAAAACAAGAACACAAAATGGTATCAGTTGTCCTCTATTACTTAATGTATCTTTTCTTTCCCTTTTTAGCATGGTATAATACTTCACCTAAGATTTGGGATCTTGTTGTTCCAGAGGAAAATAATTTTCTTTATTTCTGTGATGATTTCCATATTCAGTCATTGAATAATGAAACTGTATAGCCCCTACCATAGCTTGTTTTTTTGGTGTATTTTTTTTTTTCTTTAGCTTCATATGAATAGACATGTTTGTTCAGAGAGCTTTGTGACTGATGTTACAGTGGGTGTGTAGAGACTTAGTTGAAAAATTAAGGTGTTAAGGATGTTAATGGGAAGGAAGATTTTCTATCTGTAAAATTACTGTAGGCTTTTGAGCCTCATCATTTTCCTATAATGGACTTTTCTTTCTTCCTATGAGGCCTCTAAGTATTTGTCCATGATATTTTGTTCAGAGTTGTTAATGTATTTGAAATTACACTGAAAAGAAACTGTAGGTGGGATAGTCTTTAAAACACAGGTTATCTGTCCTTATTCAGGTGGCCTGAAGCTAATAATGCTTTGTTTAAAACAAACAAGCAAAAAAATCAAACTAAAATAATAACAAAAATCCTACTCCCACTCCATTCCAACCACCAAAAATGCATAGCCCTTCTCTGAGTGTTCCTGACAAGTTTTTTTTCTTGTCTTAGTTACATTTGTCTTCAGGTGTGTGTCTGCATATTTTGTTTATAGCTTCTCCTTTTTTTTTTTTCATCCCATCAGATAGTTTTACTGAAAGAAACACTCCCATATTCCCCATACCCTTATCAATAAGTGGGAATGAGCAGGTTTGGTTCTTGTAACTGCAACCTCAACCTTTGTGGTAAGGTTTGTGTCCCTGTGTTTTCTTCCTTATGGCTTCTCCCTCTTTCTGTTACCCTGTTTTGTAAAGATCCTTGTCCAGACACCCTTCAAGGAGCAGATGCTGTCGTCTTTCACATAACCATGCAGGTATTTATCAGAAGTATTGTGTATGCTAATTTTCCTTCAATTATATTAGGAAGGAGCAAAGGAATGTAAGCCTTTCTGAATAAAAATCTAGAGTTAAATATGCAAGTACACGTGTGAAGAGGGAATTCTGTTGCTATTTAACTTACGAGATCATAATGTTATTGAAAGTGCCGTAGTGACATCCCCCTAAATGTCAGAGATACTAAGAAAATATCTGAATTAAAAAGGAAAAGGAGGCTTTGATTTATAAAAAGTGTTAACAGCCTGTGCAGTGTCAAGAGAACTTAATGGTTATGAATCAAAGGAGAAGATGAGTCACCTTGACATTATCAGGTTTAGACATCTTGTGGAGAACCTACTCTGATGTTTTTTGACCTTTTCAGTTTCATTTAATTGTACTATATGTGACATTGGTGGTGTAGAAATAAATACGACTTGCATCAGTGGTTGTTATAGAAACAAGGCAGGTAAGATGAGAAAACATGTATTTTCTTTCTGCTGTTCAGGCTGCTCCTTTCAAAAATGCAACAGATGTTGTAACCTCTTAAAATTAACTTGTCATGGCCCTTTTTCACTGATAATTACAACTTTTTGTTAATTGCTGTATTTGAAATCTGTATTTGAAACATTTGATTTAAAATACTTTATTTCTTTAGTAATAGATGAACAGGCTGCTTTGTAGGTAAACATTGTTATCCTGGATTAGATAATTATTATGAAAGAATATTAATAGAATAATTTCATATGCTATTTTTCATCTATATTAGTTGGGAGAGGAGTTTTTGCAAAGGCAATCAAGAAAAATCCTTCCAAATTGGACTTTCCTATAAATTTTTGACAAGCTGAATTTTCCATTTAAAATTGTCAGGTGTTATAGATGAGCTCATTTACTTGACATTCTGTTGCAAAATGGTTTAGCTATAGTAGGAAATCAGTTAATTTGTGTAATTGTATGTTATATTTCATTTCCCTAAGTGGTTAAAACCGTTGCACGGAGAAAAAGCTTTTATTTCTGTATCATGTGTGCCTTCCAGTTCTTCCTCTGGCTCATCCCACTCCCTTCAAAACCTTCTCATTTAAGTCAGTATCCTGGTTTTCCACTCAAAGATCCCGTGGTATCTTTTTAAGTTCCTTGTTCTCCAGGTTTCATGTAGGTGACCATTTCATGACAAAGACAGTCATGCAATGCCAATTAGTATAGTTGTGGGTTTCATTATCTTTCAGGATCTCTTTCTGTTGCCTGAGGGTTGTACAACGTGTAAAATCCCTAGAAACCTGATCTGCCACCAATGTGCAGTGAGCAAGGGCTGGATGTGCCTTTCTTCTCTTTCCTTCCCAGCCCTGTATTTTTCTAGCCACTTGTTATTTCAAGAAATTATTACAGAGCAGGGTGCTTGGACTAGGTGATCTCCAGAGGTCACTTCCTAGCCAGACATTCTGTGATTCTGTGACATACGTGGTATTTATATATCATTATCAACAAGAAAAAAGAAAACTGTCTGCTGTGACTGAAAATTATTTGCTACTTCATTTTTTGAAGTTACATTTTGAACTTGTAAACCAGGAAAAAACCTAGGTCATTCTACTTGTAGTGGTTCTACCATAACAATGAAGGAAAAATACGAACCACTTTACTAGTGGTATCACTCAGGGAGATTCTTTACTGTGACTTCAAGAAGCAATTTTGTTCAGCAGGAACTCAGTAAGTATTTTATGAGCTATGAAGAAGTTCACAAAAAAAGGCAGAGTGTTTTCTTTATAACTTGTTTCTGTGTATTTAGAAGATTTGTTTTTTTCTACTTATCACTAGAATATGATTCAAGAAGTATTATTTGACTTGCTGGTGCATAGACGAGTTCATCTTTAGATCAAAAACAGTATTTCTTTTTAAATATGGCATATGGATGTCTTTATCATAGTTTTAGTCATTAAATCAGTCAATGTATAGTGCGTTGGAGCACTGATTCAAAACTAGCACAACTGACCTAACATTTTTCCTAACAAAGGAATTCATTTTTCCATCTGAAAACTGTAAATGAGTCTTGAATGGAGCTAACTTAAATGTCTCAGAAGAAGACAAGATGCCCAGTTCTTGCCTTCTCTCTCAAATTGTGGTGTACTTTGGATTAATAGATAACAGTTTTTTAAAGGAAAAGTATTTAGACTTATTTAAAGTCTGCTATAATCAGAAGTTCTTGCTGACACTTCCTGTGTAGGTTCTGAAAACTTTTTACCTCATTTTAAACATAAAACTGCAGAGCATCATACTTGGAGCATCTGATCCATACTTGGAGCTGATCCTTCTTGTCTGAGTATTAAAGTATAATTTCAAGACTCTTCTGATGATTACTAGAATAATCAAGAATTCTGATCAGTTAGTCATTACTTGAGATTTTTTATCAATTGTAGCAGTGTCCACTTCCAATTCTGAGGCTGATATTTTGACTTGATGTACACCAGAACTTACTACTATCTTTTGCATGTGATTATATATGCATCATCTTGTTGTGGTATATAACACAAATTAAACTGTACACTGAACATATTTTTAACAGTCTAATTAAAAAGAATTTGAATTGCAGCTAAACCTTTAAAATGAATGCTAATGCTCAGTTGTTCTGGCCTAATGCTAATGGAATCACAAAATTGTTAGGGTTGGAAGGGACCTCTGAGATCATCCAGTCCAACCCCTCTGCCAAGGCAGGGTCACCTAGAGCAGGTGACACAGGAACACACCCAGGTGGATTTTGAATTTCTTCAAAGAGGGAGACCCCACAACCTCCCTGGGCAGCCTGTTCAGTGCTCTGCCACCCTCAACATAAAGAAGTTCTTCCTTATATTGAGGTGAAGCCTTTTCTGTTTTAGTTTATGGTCATTGCTCCTCATCCTGTCACTGGGCACCAGTAATATACTCAGTGTAATTTTAGTCTATTATTTTAGATGGCTTTAACATTGAAGAAAAATTTTAGTGCATGTTTGTATGGGATAATATTGACTAATAAAGGAATCTAATGCTTATTTTTCCCTCTTTTTTCTTTTTTCAGTGGAACAAGTTCCTGTAGAGCCCTACCACCTTCCACTGTCTCAAGCTGAGGTGCTGCAGACGGGCAGTGATGTGACAATGGTTGCTTGGGGCACTCAGGTCAGTAACTCTCTTACAAGCTATTTGTCACCCAGCAAAGCCTGGCCTAGGGGGTGGGTGATGTTTGCATTCAAGCTCAAGTGCCAGACATGAAAATGTGTGCATCTTCCATCACTGTATGCTGGAATGAATGTCTGCCAGTGTTTATATTTCTATGAAATCTGCTTTTTATTGTGTAAGTTTTTACTCATTTTTGGTTGAAGATGACTCTGGAGTACCTGTGCATCAGGCTAATGATTTTTCTATTATTGTGAAAATGATAGATTTAAGTATGGGGCAGTGAGTTGTAACTCTCAGGAGGGCAGTGGGAAAGAAAAGTTCAAAATAGTATGCTGAAAGAAAAGTACAGGTCTTCACTGCATGATTTAAAGAAGTGTAACCTTGGGGTCCCTTTATACAGAAAGTTAAAAATCCGTGGAATGTTTAATACAAGTAGGGACTGGTATAGTTTTGATTCTAACAGTTACATTTCAAAGCTGTTCAGGAACATCATTGGCAACCCTCCCCTCCCACCCCCCGCCCCCAATTAAGGTCTGCAAATATTGAAATAGCTGTTAAGAAAATACATCTTCATAGTCCAGAATTACGGAAAAGAAATTTGAGTCTACTTTGTACTAACCAGAAGTTACTATTTTCTTGGCCTAGTTGTATCTGAGAAGCTTTTAGAGGAGAGTTCAAGACAAAGAGTCTTGAACTGATCTCTGGGTTTGTGGCTTTCTGTTGTTGTTGTTATTGTTTGTTTTATTTTCTTTGAAATTTCTAATCCTCAGTGCTTGTCTGTGGTAGTTTCCTTGTCTTCAGACTAGTTTATCTCCTTTATATCTATGGTTATTCCTACTAGTTTCTGATACTTTGCACTGCTTTTAAATTATGAACTTCTTAAATATCTTTACTTGTACTTGTTTTTCTCCAGCAGATATAGATAAAGTATTTGATTCCATAAAGTAGTGGCTTAAAAGCTGGCTATGGAGATTGAATAATAGCTTGAATTTACTCAGTAGGCAGTGGTGCAGAGAAGACTTAGAGTAACATGCTTCTAAAAAGCTATGTGTTCTCATGCTGGGAAAAAGTTAAGACAGACTTTTCTTCTGGTGTGACTAAAAATAGGACAGATGTGCAGGCTAATCCAGGTTTAGGAGCTGACCAAACCATGGGTGTGGCTGTGTCATACAGCATGGGTGCAGATGTTTCACACATATACAGTAAATCCAGTGTGTTGGATTGTCACTGCAGGTGACAGGATTCTGCAGATCAAATACATTCAGTGAGTTTGTGCTGAGGATGTATTCAGGTGAAGCACTGATAAACCTGGAGTTTGATTGCTAATTGTGCTACCAATCCAGAATTTACTGTCAACAGGCAGAGGGGTTGCACAGACTCACTGGTAACTTCTCTAATGGTTTTGGACATTAAGTAGTTGTTTGTCAGATGCTGCTCTAGTGGGGTTCCCTGATGCTCATTGTCCTGGGTGGTGTTCATGAAGGGCAGCAAAGGCTTTTAGTTCCTCTCCACTTGTGCTCAGTCTTTTATTGTCAATAATGAATCTAATGAATCTGAATTTATTGTCATTAACTAATCCATATCCCCTGTGAGCTACGTAAATGTTTTTACTTTTACAGAGAAATAGCAAAAACATGCATGCTGTGTGCTGTGTTGAAAATTTTCAAGTGTTCTTACTACAGTCACAGATGTGATAGAAGTTTAAACAAAAACACTGCAAGCTGTATTTTCCTTCTGTTATTGCAATGCTTCCATTGATGTCCCTTTTAAAAAATAGTCCTTTTACTTTTAGCTGTTTGTATATGCATAATGTAGTTTGTGTTTAAATCCTTAACCGTCTTGTTTCAGTGTAGAATTCATGCCTGTGTAGGATTTATTAATGCACTCTGACCTTCAGGCAACTGACACTGCCTGACCATGTCCATGTTGCTGAATACTGTTGCCTTCAAGATGCAGATGACCTCAACCAAATTGATTATTGGGGATGGTCCTTGGCTTCAACCTCTTACCTATGCCTAGAAATTGCTTGATGGAGGTCATTTGCCACAGTCCAAACCTGTATGGTGAAATGTTCTAACAATACAGAGAGCACCAGAGTTTATTGGTAACATCATATTGAGAATTTTTTTACCCACATATCTCATGGCCAAATGCTTCTTGCTGAGATATTTGTGGAGGATAATCTGAGTTGTAACAGTTGTTATTTTCCATGTTGGAGGATTTGCTTGCAAATATTTGTTTTAGGGAAGCCAATGCTTGAAATCCATTTTACTGAAAAGTGTTTTATAATCTAATATCAAGATACAGTTTTGAATGTATATAGTATTACTTTCTTTTCTGTTCTTAGCATAATACACCTTATGGAAAGGATGGGAATAGATGTGGATTGTTTTATATCTACTGTGACGCACCACTACTAAATAGATTCCTTGACTGGTGGATAGGGAATAATCTGTATTCCGGTTCAGTGACAGCCTCCTGCTAGAGTGGAATACTTTTTTGTTTTAGGAGCATGTTAATTGTAGTAATTGGGTAATGCAGCATTTGTAATGCTGGTGTTAAACTGTGTGTTGGAAGAGCAATAAGTGGTTATAATGTCATACTACTGCTATATGCTTTGGTTGTGGGGATCAGGACTGGATATTTACAGGTAGTAGTAATTACTTTCCCTCCTAGTTGTTCATAAGATAATGCTTTGGAGATCATAATTTGGCTATGTTTCAGTAAGTTAGAGTAAGAGTAGTTATTGGGACTACTAGAACTGTTTCTTGGCTTTTTGGCTAAGATCAGGTGTAGTACAGTGTAGTATTTCTGAATGTACTTAATGCTTCTTGCAGGATTGCATGGGACTGCTACATTAAAATACATTACTCTGATGTATTTGGGTATTAGTTTAGTTACAGTCCTAACAAAAGCTTCTAAAACTCATTCAAACTGATTACAAAAAAAAAAACCAGTAGTGAGGACTGATACTATTGACTGAAAAACGCTTCTCTAGAGAGCAAATTTTGTTCTCAGTGATTCTTCAGTGAATTTAGTTTTTGGAGTGGTGCTAAAATACTGGAAATAATAGGTACTAAATAAGAAGAATGCACTAAATGATTATTATTGAATAGAAAGGTCTCTGCTCAACATGCAGGTGATAGCTTGTATTCCATATGTGTAATTTAGAGCAATTTGCATAATCTAGATTATTTGGTGATGATACATTGCTTTTTCAGGTACATGTGATCAAAGAGGTGGCAGCAATGGCTCAGGAAAAGCTTGGTGTCTCCTGTGAAGTTATTGATCTGAGAACCATCTTACCATGGGATACAGATACTGTTTGCAAGGTAAGGAAATGATGCATATTAATTTAAAAACAACCTAGGTTGTTTTAAAAAGACCTACATTTTTTCCTTTGTTTTGTATATGTTGTTCTGTATTTTTTGTTCGGTATCATAAATGCAGAGTGCATACACATTACGTGGACCAGACATTTGCTTTAGCATTGAAAGAGAATTACGTTTCAGGGCTCAAAATAATGTCAGAATACATGTTCTTTACTTTCAAGCAGAGGGCATGATTTAATCAGACTTCTGCCTGAAAATTGCTTTTCCATGATTTCTGAGTCTTTGTCTTCCTGACATCCTTGCTGTCTTTAGGAAAATCTTTATCTTTTTTTTTCTTGGCGTTTACATTAAGATCTTTGTCTAGTTGTAGGTTTGCAGTAATGTGCCTTAGTGTTGTTTGTCTGTATTTTTAGAAATAAATATTTTGATTAAAGGTATATGAATTCTTTAGTTGGAGAGAAAAAGCAGGATTTATTCTTTTCAGACTACCTAGTTTGAAATTCCTGGGTACCAGAAAGTCCTTTTCTTCTTTGTGGAAGTCTTTGATGTCACTAACAGAGCACTTACTGCTTCTGCTAGAGCTGAGAGCTTCCTTAAGCTGGCAAATCCACAGTCCTGCAGGACCATGGCTAACAACTCCTTGGGTCCAGGTTCAGGCTGGGTTCAACGCTCATTTTATGCTGCTGAAGAAATCGCTCAGAAGATTGAGAGATGTCTGCAGCTTTCTTAACTCAGGCCTGGTAACTGTAGTGTACTGAGTTAACCACAGGGATGAGAACAGCCATGGGCTTGGAAAAAGGTGTGTGATTCCATCAAATATTTTCTCTCCCTGCAGTTTCTAATTTAAGGCAGTATGGTGCCATATACAGCTAACTCAGATTGTACAGATGTTTAGATAGGGCAGGTCAGGCACATACCTGACTCTATATACTTGGAATATCTTAATTGTGTAGACAAGTGTTTTGTTACTCTGTGTTGGCTCAGTAAGGGCTTTGCTTCTGGTCAGGTAACATATAAACACATTAAGTATGATAAAGGGAAAGATGAGCCATTGGTCAGCTACTCTGTGGCAAAGCTTGTATTTCTCAGTTTTATTTATCTGGAGGACTGCCGATGGCATGGGATAGATTATGGGAGGAAGGATCCATGTTGTGCATCTGCTACTGGCAGCATTCTGCTGTCTGGTTGTGTTACAAATTGTGTACTTATATGTGTAGCTATGAGTTGCCTCATAAATTTGATCTTCTTGGTTGAAGTGTTTTCATTTTTTTGTTTGAAGTGTATTTCTTGTTACTTGGATGTACTTTCTAGCTGTAAAAAATGTGTTGAGTTACTGTCATCAATATGAAGCGAAATTTTGGCCATAATAAATCCTTTACAATCTCTTCTGGACAAGTAAAATGATTTTTTTTGGCTAATTTTTTTTCCCTCCTTTGAAGATTTGAGCTGCCATTCTTTGAAAACTAAGTATCTCTTTGAAAGAGCAGTTAAGTCTGTTTTGTTGGGCTGGACCTCCACTGAAACGCCATCAGGGAAAAATGTAGTTGTGCATGGGAAGTGCAGAGCTTTAGTTGTACAATATTTTGCAAATATGTTCTTTAAATTTGGATACTCCATGAAGATTTTCAGCTCATGTTCTGTCCTGAACATCTTTTAAGGTAACTGTGACATAAATAAAAATATCATAGAATGGTTTTGGGTCCAAAAGGACTTTAAAGGTCATATAGTTTCAACTCCCCTGCCATAGACAGGGGCATCTTCTTTCAGATCAGGTTGCTCAGAGTCCCATCCAGGCTGGCATTGAACACTTCCAGGGCTGGGGCATCCACAACTTCTCTGGGCAGCTTGTTCAGTGCCTCATTGCCCTTGCAGTGAAGATTATTTTTTCCTAATATCTAATCTAAACCTTCTCTCAGCTGGAAGCTCTTCCCCCTTGTTCTGTCACTACATGCTCTTGTAGAAAGTCTCTCTCCATCTTTATTGTAGGCTCCCTTCAGGTATAGGAAGGCTGCAGTTAGGTCACCCCAAAACTTTCTGTCTTCCAGGCTGAACAATCCCAATTCTTAGTGTTTCCTTGTAGAAGAGGTTGTCCATCTCTCTAAAAGATGGAACAGATGGACCTGTTGCTTTAAATCTGTTAATAAGTTTACTATTAAGAATCAAGAGAATAATTTCAAAAAAATATAATGCCTGTTGGCTAGGCAGTTCAGCTGTTTATGATAATAAATACCAAACAATAAATGTTTTTAGTTAGCATTGCTGTTATGTGAGTTTGGCTGTATGCTGGCTGGTCTGATGGGAGAAATGTTAAATTCTCTTCTTTAGATCTTGTCTGTTTTGCTCAGCTGAAAATAATTAGTGGTTTGCATTTGTGCATTAGTTGGTTGCATTATGTAACACTGAAACTTTTTAAATTTAATTTGCATCCTGGACAGCGCTTAAGGTAATTGCTAGTGTAAACAGATGGATGGAACTACAGTTCTAGCTGCTTGCTGTAGTCTCATCCCAAGAGGAACTGCTTGTGCCAGCTGTTGCAGTTGATAGTGGCTTACAGCATCAGTTTGGGTAATGTGACTTGTTATTCCCTTCCTGAGATGCCAGTGTCAAGGTCCAAAAGAGCAGTAGAAAAGTTGGCCATTCCAGAGAAAATCCTCAGCTGTCCATTGGACTGCTTATGTTATCTCTGTGGGCTCTTAAATGATAATGGAATTACTTTTACTCCAGTCCAACCAATAAGCAAATTATCAGCTGTTGCAGGTGGCCCTTTGCCTCTGACTATTACTTGTGTCAGCAATCATAAACATCAGGCCAGCTTTTTGTTTTTCTTTGTCTCACATGTGTGTTTGAAATGCGTCCATTGTCTTTTTGTCTTGTTGGATGCATGGTCCATGGCTGATGGGAGTCTGCGTGGTGTTGGAAACCAGGACTTTGGGTTTTGCTGTAAAAACATGTCCCTCAGTTTTATTGCTGGGAGTGGTGTCCTTTGTGAACAGTAAAGGCTGTCATTTCAGTCTTAGCTGGAAATATATGCAACTTTAATTTGACAGCTGTGGTGTAGCCATGAAGAAGGATGGGCTGAAATTGTTAGTGTTTTGGAGATGAGCACTAATATGTAAATTTTCACTGCAAATCTAACTCCTTGGTCTGCTTTCTGTAGCTTTTCCCATACAGAAAATGATGTCATCAAAATGCATATTTCCTAGAACTATGAGAAGTTGTACTTCACAACTGCCACCAGAGGCCTCTTCTAGTCAAGTTACGTGTCTCTTTTGACTTTGCATTGCTCCTATGAGTGAGTTTATGAATATATAGCTCTGAGGGAAACATAAATAAACATAAAGAATAAATAGAGTGAGCACAAATAAAAATTGCTGCCTAATTTTACTGGTATTTTCTTTGCATTTTTAAGATTTTGAAATTCTGCTCAGTTTTGAAATAGGTTAGCATTTGTCATCTGCATGAGGAGATGAGGTTGCACATACCTGGAGCAGACTACCATGGACTTCGAATGGATCCCAGCAGTAATTGAAACTTTTTTTGGTACAATTCCTAGAATGGGTCAACATGCAAACAGAGGCCAGATTTTTATTTTGTGGATCTTTAGATGTTGAAGAAGAAGAAATGAGGGTTGACCTAGTTATAGGAGCTCATAGAGCTATTCTAGAGAAAGAATATTTCCTGAGGGTCATTCATCATAACTGCATTAGCAGTCTGGTTTTTTCATGAGATAAATCAGCCTCTGGAAATGTCATGGTTTAAAAGTTTGGTCTTTTAAAAAGAAAATTATGGAAACCTTAGTTTTCCTAGAGTAAAATTAGGTGAGGCAAATTGAACTCTAATTTTGTAGCTGAGAAATGACACCTGCTGCTGACATAAAGGACATAAGTAGTTGGGCTGTTTAAAAAAACATATCTGAGATTTTTACTAGGATAAAAGCAAAGAATCTGTATGTTTTATATACATTCCTGTACATTAAAATGCATAGTGATCTGTAATCTTTCTAAGGTCTTTTGCAAGAAAAATGGGGTAGATTGTACAGGTTGTACATGCACAGACTCCCAGGATATTGCTTCTGAATGAGACATGGAGCAAAAGCAAACATGTGCTTTTTCCCTGCAGGACTGAAAGTAAACCCAGCATCAATTCCCAGTATGTAGCTGTATAAGTCAACTTAAAAAAATTTGTTGTTATGTGTCAGAAAAGTGACACAAGCTTGTTTAAAGTATGTGCTGCATTAGCTCCTTCCTTAGGAAGTTAACAGCAAGCATCTTGTCTTTGTATGTATTTCCAAAGCACAATGTCATTGTGTCAGTGAGAAATTTATTAGGTCTCTTGTTTACTTTGACAATCTTCACTGATTTCTGACTAAAACTCTTGTTTTATTCCCTAGAACTGGACTAAAAGTGGTACTGCAGTTATAATTTAATGAGAGATGATCTAGCTGTCCATAGAGTTGATTTTTTTTTTTTTTTTTTTTTTTTTTTTTTTTTTTTTTTTTTTTTTTTTTTTTTGGAGGGAGAGAATGCTTTCCCTATGCTTATTCTGACATCAGCATCCTACATCTGTGTGTTTCATTCATGTATGAGTGGACTGGGATCAGGAGGGATTTTTTTCTCATTATACCTTCACCTGTAAACATGAATGCATGGAATTAATGTTTCTCAACATACCCTGCTGATAAAGAAGCCTCTGCCTTGAATGCTCTGCTGACTCCCCAGCTGTTGCATGTGCATGCAGACATCTGCATTTAGTGCAGCCACAGCAAAGATGTCAGGTCCTAATCCAGACAGATAACAGTTTTCAACTAGTTGATTGATTAGCTGTGCTGTTATTGAAAGACTAAGCTGCCATGAAGGAGGCTGCTCAGAAAACTGAAACATGAGTGATATATGAAATATCTATGAAATTGGTTATTTATAAGCCACAAAACCTTAAAAGCACTTTTTTCTCCCTTTCAGAAATGAAGTTTTCAAACACAAGTTTTATTTCCTTCACTATACTTAACAGATTTGCTTGGACACTTTGAATAGATTAGGTTGTGTGGACTTTACTGTGTATGAAGTGCTGGCTGGTGTGGTATTGATTAAAAATCCCATGGCACACTTCCCAGTGCTCCACTGGTCGCGTTCAAGGTAAAATTGTAGTTGTAGTGGTTTTTATATTGAAAAATACATGCTACCGAAGTAGGAAATCTAGCTCAGGATTAAGTACTCTTAAAGGATTGTGCAAGTTACTATAGTTTTCTCACTCTGAATTGAGGCAAGAATGTTAATTTAAATGTTGAACTGATTAGTATCAATCTGCCATTTTAACTGTGCAAGCGAAAATTTGCAAATGCACATTTTATACTTCTGAATTATTTAGAAGGCAGGTATTTGCCATGCACGAGGATACCTAATTAGTCATCTTAACTGTCTCTGAATGGTTGCTACCTTAGTGCAAAGAAATGTTGAGAATAGTAATTCAGAATTTGCTTCTTTAGGACACGATGCTGCAGTGAAGCAAAGGGGTGTAAGTAGTTGTGGGCACTCCATGTTACTTTGCTCCTGCTCAGGAAGGATTCTGCAGACCCCCTCATGGAGATCAGCATAAATGCAAACACATGTGCTGCTCATTGGAAAGAGCAAGTCTGAGCAAAAGAAAAACAGAGTTCCACAGAGGAATCAGGGGGTAATACAGATTGGGCAAACTCTGTGCCTGTTTTCCATCGAGGCTCTTGATGGGAGCCTTTGTTTCCAGTGTGTATTAGAGCATTATCCTTAAAGAACAAGTGGCATTTTTGTCAGATGTCATCAGTGAATAATTTTCAGTAGTACATCTTTCATATCTGATACTAAATAGGCAGCATGTCCTAGCAGACCTATAGGTCTACCAGCTTGTTCCATTCCTTTAAGTTTACTTCATCTGTTTGGACTGTGAATAAAAGGAAACTCAAGATCAGCAACCCTGATGTGGGTTTTTTATGCATTAACTACACTCACCAGTCATTGAACTGTACAATTGTAGCACAGGTATCCTGGGATCAGATTTATGTTTCTTGGCTATCTGTTCTTGATCTTTTGCCATTTTACATGTTGCTCCTTGGATTTCTTATTGAATGGATCTTGTACCAATAAAATGTGATTAAAGTTGTACTGCTTGCATGATGACAGTTAATTTTGTCACTGTTTCCATAAGAAACCTGTGTCTTTTGGTCTTGTAGTTTCAGGTTACTAGATTGTGCTGTGGACTGTTGCTTGGCTTCCAGAGGCAGAACACTGGAGCCATACTTGGAGGCAGACATTTTAAAGTTATGAGAATATATACATAACCATTTTAGAAACTAATTATTCATATCTTTGCTCTTCTATGTTTTAAGAAAGCTTTGAAGCCTTGTTTTTTGTTCCTATGCATCTTGTTTTTTCAGGAAAGTGCCAAGGTGTTTGCGTATATATAATTCTGTTTTTTCCTTTCTCCCTCCCAATATAAAGTTCTCAGTCTTTTTGCCTATATATTGACAAGTGATACTTGAGAAAGAATCTGATTAGAAAAAACCATAGGTAGAGAAAAGGCATTTGTGTGTAGTTTCTGTTAACATGGAGTATAGTGCTGATGATACTGTCCATCAGTTCTTCATCAAACCTTTTCCCTTTTGCTCACATTCGGTATTACAACCTTCAGATTTAAAGGCACTTATGCAAATAAATGGGTAGTGGTATATAGTCTATGGTTAGAAGCTATTTTATGGCTCCAGTATGTGCATTTAGTTTTTTCCTTGCAAGTGGTGCTGATTGTATTGATGGAATGGAAGTTGGGATGATGTTCCATGATGGTAATCATATATGAATCATTCTTCCATAGACATAATTATTGCTTCCCTACACTATTGCCTTTTTTTAAATGTCTGTAGCTATTTATCCTGCCATTATCACTTAGTTGAGCCAGCTGCTCTTTTAAACTACTTTTTTTTTAGGATTCACATGCTGTGGATTCTTTCTATTTGTGCTTTATTAACCTTTACCCCATGAGAATGTAGTTTTAAGTATTTCTACAATAGTTTTGTATTTCTAAAGATAATATTGAAATTCATCATGCCAAGATTTAATCTTCTTTTTACTCAATTATTTTCTAACAATATACATTTATTAATAGCACAGTGCATTGTATTTAGTCTCTTGTCAGTATTTTTATGTTCACGGTGAAGGCAATCTGAAGTGCTTGTAATAAAAGCATAGATTGCAGAGATTTCCAAAGGTAAATATTGTTGGAATTTTTTTATAGTAAGGCTTTGTTTTTCTTTTAAGATATATATACTCAGATATTTTCCAAAGGTCTTAGAGCTATACCTGGTATTACACTTAGTTTTCATTATGCTGCTCCCTTCTCTGATACTTCCAGTGTGGAACTGGACAAACCATTTCCTATCCCTCTCATCTTTTTTTTGTGTTCAAGAGTCTGTACTTATAGATTGCTTTCATTATTTGTCTGCCACACAACAGTGTTCAGCACAATCAATAGGTTTCTTCCAAATAAACTCAATCTATCCCAGAATAACTTTTTCTCTCAAGCTATTATGGAGTACTCCTAAAATCCCCCAAGTCTCTTGAAATTCTTTTAGGCTGTTTGACTCTGCTCCCTGCAATCTGGTGGGCTGAACTAATGCATGAAATCCTGAATATCTTGTTACCTTATTGACTCATTATGATAGGACAGTTATTTTCTTGTTATATGTATTATATCTTCTTGTTACACAATTTTTGATAGCTCTGAGACACGTGAAGACCTTTACCATACTGAAGTGTTTGAAATTCTGGGTATATGTTAATGAGTCCTCTACTACTATTTTTATCATATGGAGGTTGAACTAATCTGAAATCCTTGCAATTTGCTTACTTTTTCTATGTATGTAATTTGCACTGTCCTGAAATTCATGATATTTCACTTAATAATATGATAGAATAGGACAGAATTTGCTTGGGCTTGGTGGACATTTTACTTTTGCATGTGGATATAGAAAACCGAAAAGTTGCTGTTTTGTAATGTCATAAAAATATCCTAGAATGATGTGTTTATTTAATTATTGCATGATTATATAGTGGTTTAACATGGAAAAAGGTCTGTATTTTTTTCTGTTCAGAAACAAATTAGACTGATTTTGTTTTCTTAGCTTTTTGTTTGCAAAATATGCTTTTGATACGTAAAGCTGTTATTGCAGAAATTGTTTCATTTTATTTGCAGTTTTGAGAATCCTAAACTTTGTATGTTTCAAAGTTCCTGAGGACTTTAACATAAAAGAAAATGATAAAACAAAATAATTAATTATATTTTTTCTGTGGTACTACATGTCAGCAGTGTACTTCAGCAACTTTTCCCCCTTATCTGTGATTTCTGTTCAGTTGTTATATAGAAATAACCCTATAGAACTGAGAAGCTGCCTATTGTCCAGAGTATTCTTTTTCAGATAACACATGACAGAATTTCAAGGGACAGATCTTAACTTTTACTCTTAGTCTGTTCCACTTGAAATTTTGCTCCCGGCTAAATTACATTTAGATTTTTGGTGTTCGTATGCTGGATACAAGTGGTGCTGTGACACCATGTGGGTTCATCTCTTGGAAGAAACTCATCTAATTTACCTTTAATATCAGACCTTTAATATCTCTGGAGATCTTTGTGCCTGTTCTTTATTGGCGTCTGAGCATATTTTGTTTTCTGTGCTGAAAAAGAGAAAAGCTTTGCTGTTACTCAACTTGATTCTTTTAGGCATAAAGGGGAAAAAAAGGAAAAGAAGCATCTGATTGCAGAGGTTGTCTTTGTCTCTCCCAGACACAAAGAGCAGGAGGAATGAGTGTTGCAACATTTGCTTCTGTTCTTGTTGCTGTCTTCTTCAGGTACCCTTTTGGTACACAGACATGTGTAACAATAATTTCTAGCCTTTGTACTTGAAGTACAAATTAGTTAAAATGAGGAGCCAAATGAAAGGAAGTACTTTGAGCTGTGGCATGCGTACATCATCGTTACTTTGAGAAGAATGGAAAAAATTGGGCCTTAGTGGTAGGAAATGCAGGATGGACCAGTGACATCTGAGAAAAAGAAGGAGATTCCATTGGCAGTGCTAGAATGTTGTTATATGCTTGATTCATGTCCTATTCTTCTGCACATGACTTGACTAAGAACTTCCCATCTGTGTAGTTCTCAGTGATTTTAGTGATTTTTTGAAGTAGTGTGATTTTTTTTTACCGCATAATGAATCTCACTACAGTGCTAAATCTGCAGGGAAATTGGGTATTCTCTGCTTTTTGTGAATATTAGTACAAAATAAATACACTGTACTATCTTGACACTGTTCTTCCCTACTTTTCTACTTGTGTGATTATTCTGGAAATGCTTTTGCCATTAATCTACTTGTAGCTTGTGAGCTGGTGTAATATAGTTATTTTGCCAATTTATTTAATTTACAATAGGAAAGATTTTATTCATAAAATCACAGAATGTCTTTAGGGGAAACTAGTTCAAACTGATTTTTCATCTCATTGATGAGAGAATATGAAGAATAACATATAAGAAAAGCAGTCAGAAATTAAATCAATAAAGTACTGGAAGGTCTTAATCTGAAGCAATCTAAAACTACCATGTTAAACTTAAGAATAATTTTCAGTATTTTTTCAAATAGTGTGCTGTAAGGGGAATTGTTCATTCAGCCTACTAAAGAAGCTGTCAGTATAATGAATGCTTACCATGATATAAGTTTAAGATTATGCAATTAATTCACTTTTTCCATTAGATTCATATATGAGGTATTTATTCACTTGCCTAAGCAGTATTCTGTTTAAACTGTAGTCGCCTTGCTTGGATCAGCAGTGAAGTGTGCTGTAAGTTGGAACTATGCTTTGGTTTGTGTCTTGCAGCTTAAGACTTGCAAAAGTTCACAGAGAATGCTAATCAAACTTTCCAGATGCGAAAAAGAGAAAGTAGTAATTTAATGGTTACTGTATAATGCTTGTGTTATAAATGTGCATTCTGATTTCTCTGTCCAGCTAAAAACTCCCATATTGCCAGTTTTAATAAGTTCCTTGATCTGCACATGACAAAACTGTAAAATCACTCTTTTGATGTGTGGTCAAATATTACCAGTAAGTACTAATCTATACTATATTATCACATCTGGCACTTGTGGTGCATTTACTGACATGCTACATAGACTTTGAAATTTACAACAGTGCTGTATTTGGAAGGTTACAGATTTTTTAAGGAAGAAGGACTTAAATGGCTTTGTTGCGAAAGGGGAATCAGTTTTCAGTTTAAAGAGCAAATGGCATCTATATTTCATTTGCCATTAAACTGGTATGTTACTTCAGTATGAAAGGGAAAAGTTGATTTATTAAAACTTCCTCAAAGTTTCAAAAGATTTCTCTTAAAAATTTCAATTTTTAAATTAAATTTAGAAGATGTGTGGCTTTTATCTGCTTCTTACAGGGAAAATGGTGTTGAGGAGAAAAAAAAAATTGGATTATTAAGCTCGGCAGTGAGTCCTAGTTTTTCACGTGTTAGTATGGAACTATTTGCAATATGATGGGAACAATTATTGCACTTTAACAAGCCCATGGAAACAATTAATTTCTAATTACCAGCTAGGGTGTTTTGCTGACATTAGAGAACTCTCTTGATACTGTCATTTTTTTGGCTAAGAGCTCAGTGATGTTTTAAATAATAGATTGACTAGGGCAAGATGTGATTTTTAGATCTTAAAACACTGTCAGCAGTTTGTGGTAATACAGTTTTATTTTCCAGTAAAAATGAAATAAACCTTTCAGAGTAATCTGTCTACACAGTTAGTCACTTGTAAATTGTCCTTTCTATTGGACAATCAAAATGTATTTGAAGTAGTTAATGCATAAGTTACCTATGCCTAGGTATGTGTCTAGATTTAAAGTATCATCTTGATTATCTAGACATCTAAGTAGCATCAGGATTGATGTATCTAAGTTGAAGTTAAACCTGAAAGATCTTGGCTGTTGTATCTAATTGTGTAGATGCAATACTGAAATGTTGCAAAATGTAGAGATTTTGTAGGGAATTACTTGGAGTAATTGAAACGCTAATATATGGACCCTTTCTTGTTTCAGAAGGGACTTAGTAATTAATTGCTTAATAGAAAAGATAAATTTATCTATATATTTTTTTCTCTGTGACTCCAGTAGTTCTCAAATATTTAGTATAATTGTAACTTGTTTTGCTCAAGTCATCAGTGTTAATTTTCTGACTTGTACCACACTAGAATACCTTTTTTTCCCAGTATTGGGAAAAAGTCAAAATAAAGGTATGTAGAAGACTCACATTCCCCCCTCTCTCCTGTATTAATTTAGTATTTATTTCATTATCACCTAAAGTAATATCAGAACTGACACGATTGAGCAGCTGATGATTTAGCAAAGTACAGAGGAAATTGCTGATGTGATGAAGTTTTGAGCTTTCACCATCTGTGTTCTAAAGAAATAAAATATTTTTTGGCAATACAGAAATGCTGATCTTTAAATAAATAAGAAACTCTGAGTAATCTAAAATTACATAATTTAGAGGCTCCATTGTTTCATAAGTAAACATTAGAAATGTGGAAGCAGAAAGGAAGACATTGGGATTTGCATTAGTCAAATGCCTTACAGATCCTTTAAGATATTTGTGAAATCACTCAATTTCCTTATGCTGTAGTCTTGCCTTTTATAAATTTTGTATTAATCTTTCATTTTTCCAGTGTTGCCTGCGATAAATACATTAATTATTTAGGGCTTCCAGTAATTTTTAAAGTTTAAGTTCTTTTGTCTCATTTTCTTCAAGGCACTACAATACAGACCCTTAGTCCCCTTTTCCAATTTTCTGAAATTAGCATGCTAACTCTTAAACTTTTGCTTAATCAATTCCCCTTTAAGGAAAAGAAGTGACAACAGACTAAGCAAGTAAGTAGACTGAGTCTTTCTCTAAAATGATTACATTCCACTCAAGAAAATTTTACCTGAGAAATCTAGAAACTGTGATAAACTTGCTTCTGAAAAGCTTTTTGCAAACAGAGCTCTAAAGAATATCAGAGAGCACAGAATTTGTTATGGGGCAGATAAGTTGATGAGCTTCTGTGAGAAGTGGTGTGCAGCAAGTGCTTTTCTGTAAGCAAATGTTGCTCGGAGTGAAAAAACCAGAGAAAACTAGTAAACAACCACATGTTGTTTGCTGCCTGCAGTGCTGGGTAATTGGTCTTCCCTCTGGCCCTTCCTCTAGCAAACCAAGGCTTTTAGAGATCCTTAACAGAACTGCAGCTCTGCTAATTACTGCTTTCCAAAAATGAATTGACATTCTGGTCGAGTATAGTTTTGCTCGGTTGACAAACCTGGTTATGCTTCTTTCATTGTCATGTTCTGAGATGTCCAAAGCTTCTTGGTATTTCCATGGATCTGTTTAATGCCTTCTCTCTCTGGCCCTGCATATCTAGAGGATGTAAATGAGGAGATCTCTACAGGTATCTCAGTGATTACAGTGGTGCAGCATTAATTCCGGACTGGGAATGAGTGTTATTCAATAGTATTGCAGTTGGAAATTAAAGCTTCACGACAGGAAGGTCTCATTTGTGCCTTGTTGCCTTACAGCAGCTTCATTGTTTTTCTGTCTGTATCCCTTCTGCCATTGAACATAAAAACTGCCTTAGTGATCTGGGAGAAAAATGTTCATGTGACACATAGTTTAAGCCTATGACATTTCAAACTGTTTATAGGAAAGACTGTCTCAGATATGCAAAGAGTATAAAATAAGCAGATAGAAGGGAACAAAGACTAATATTCAGCAATATTCAGAACTCTGCAGTGAATTAACTGTAGGCTTTGATTATTTTTTCTGTCATATACAAAGATGACTGCTGTCTTTTAGTTGATAAACATGTAAAGGGTTCAATGTCTTTTAAGCTGCTGATCTAAGTGAAAAATGCAAATGCCTGTGTATCATGTTGAACAGAAGAAGCTAAATAGTTAATTCTTTGAGGAGGATACACCAAATAGATAAGGAATATTTGCAAACTCTTATTTCTGATAATTTTCTCATGCTGCTGACTCATTGTAATGCTATGATGATAAGTGATCAGTGAAAAAAAAATTATATCAGGCTGTTTTTTCCCAGATTACTTTCACATTTTTTTCAGCTCACCAAGAGAGGCTATTTAAAAAGATTTAAATTATTTATTTAAAACCAAAATGTATATCTTGGTCTATAGATAGAGTTGCTTTTGTGTACATTTTGAAATTACTATAATCAGTGATTCTTGGGCTAACATGTTAAAAGGTTCAATGTAGCAATTAAGTGAAGCTCTATTGGGTGTCAAGAAATACCTGTTTAGATATGAGGCTTAATTTGGTGTCTGTCACTAAAGAGATTTCCATTGAGATCAGTGGCAAATATGTATATTTTGTGACAGTTTCTGTGTGTGCTAATACTCCATTGTCCTGTGCTAACCCACCAAATGTCATTGGCTTACTGTTGCTCTCAGTAGCTGAAAGACCATTAAACTTTATGGAAATTAATAATTGAGGAATGACTTTGGTTGAGTACAAGTAGCACTAAATGGCATGTCGTTCACCTTGGTAATGTTTTTGAGCACTGGAAGAAGTTCTTATTTTTGTGTAATCTAATCTTTTTATTAGTTTTAGCTTGGATATGGAAGACATATGGAACGTGCTGGAAGATTATAGTAGTGACATTTGCCAGAAAATAGAATCATAGTTTCTAAAATTCAAGTCTATCTATTAAAGGAAAGATTGCTGAATATTAACCTTTGTTTATATGATACAATGTCAGACTTCTTGTTACATACAATTAGTCCAGAAAACACGAATAATAAAACCTGCACATTTATATAGACTTGAGTCATCATGGGATCTTACTCAGTTGATATTGGGAAGTAATGTTTTACCTTTATCCCAACCAATGCAGCTGTAGTCCCTCTCCTGGGGAAAAAGAAGTTATATCCAAATTACTGGCTTGAGTGACAGTTATCAAAAAGGTCAAATTAATTGTTATAAAAGCAACAGAGTTATTACTTAAATAGAAAACAGCTATTGTTTTGTGGAAGAGGTCTTACAGCGACTTCTGTGAGCCAGAGAGAAGTTTGATGAGAGGATCCATGTTTACCCCTGAAAGAATTTTCTACCAAGGTCGTTGACATAGAAACCAAGAAAGAAAGAGGGATAAATAAGAGAAACCTGCAACTGCCTATTCCAGTAAGCACTTTGTTTGTCTTTGTGACCAATGACTAAAGTGTAAACTTATGAGCTTTGTAAGAATGTATAAAAAGCATGTTTGAAGCCTTCTGAAAATGGAGTATGTTGCTCTGTGTTGTCTCCATCTCAACTATGACATTGTTTCATGGTATTTTCATGGAAATTTAAATTAAGAAATTATGGGCAAATTACTGAGTGATTACTGTGTTGATGATTTAGAAATCCTAATGTCATAGTAGGGCTGTTCCATGAAACGGAAGCCTGAAAAAAACCCCAGAGAGCTCTCAGGTACGTGTTCCATGGGTTTTGTATTTGGCCTCATCATCTTTTCCCTTCCCATGCAATGCTGTGAAGGCACAGAAATTAATTTATTTCTTTACTTTGGAGAACAACATTATGATAAAGAATGAAAAATAATTACTACATGAGCAGTGAAGCTTGTTCTGTGAATTTATGTCCCATATTTCCTGCCTTCCACCATTCCATGTCCTCCATTTACCTACATTAAGATGCTCAGTTCCTTTCTAAAATGGATGGCTAGACAAAAAGTGACAGGGACAATTTATTGGTGCTTACTGGCTGCTGCTGAAAGAGCTGTGGGAGAGATAGTGTAAGTGCAGCTTGTCTTACATGGGATTACGAACTTAGTATGAGTACTAATCTTCCTCATAGGGACTGATTTTTACCAAGCTTTCAGGAACTTAATATTTTTAAGACTTGCATTTGGCTGCAAAATGTCTTATCAGGACACTGACAAATGGACAGAAAAATGAGATCAGGTTGCAAGACCCTCATTTTCTTGGCTGACAGGCTGAAAATTAATATATATCTTGAAAATGACTATTCCTTCTTCTGTAAGTTGAAGTAGGTCAGATAGGGAGTGTAACTGATAGAAAAAAATGGAGATTGTAGAAGAAATGACATGAAGATTGCTGAGATGGTTTGGATGAAGAGAGCACAAAAGGTAGAAGAGAGAATAGGACAAAATATGATGCTGAAATAATGAAAGGAGAAGGTGAATTGGTGTTGCTTTAGAAAAATAAATGGGAAGTAATACAGAAAAAATGTATTAAGAAGAACATAAACAAGGGATACAGTAATTTTTAAAGCATAGGTTTGCAAGATACTTGGCACAGAATTCTGTAACAATCTGTTACTCAAATAGTTATCACATCTGTCACTTCACGTGCTAATGTTGTTTTTGAAAGGGGCAGAGGTGGCTCAGCTCTCATTTTCAGACATCTACTTGATCATCCTGGTCTGCTTCATATTTTTATTTAATTATTTAGTGATTATTGCTCAGTTCTTTCCTTATATTGCCTCGTGCTTTCCCATATAGTCCATGTTAGTTATTCAGATACTAAGTCCAATAGAGCCTAAGTAGGTTCAACATCTGCAGTGAAATTAATTCAGCTGTCTGTGGGGAGCTTTATGAATTTGTGCTATCAGAATTGAAAGTAATTTAGGAAATAGGAATGAAGCAGATGCTGGATGCAGAGATCCAGAAGCTCCTGCTTCTTTGGGAGGTCTGGTGAAACAAAGTCCTGCTGCTGTCTTGGTCATGCTACAATTCCCAGTATGAACCAGAGTGAAAAACAAGGGGTATGCCACAAGTGGTATTGCCAGTACATTTCCCAGTTCCTTTCTCCATACCTTTCAGAATCCAGATACTTTCTTTCCAGAACTTGGCATCTCTCTTGCCATGGCCTTTTCTTTTTTCTTGCTGTTCTTCATCGACATTCCTGCACTTTTCATTTTCCAGAATTCATGTTTTTCTTCTGTCTGTTCTGCCTTCAAGTTCTTATATTCTTACAGTCTTCCTTTTCATCTACAAATTTAAGAAACATCACTTTTACTTTAATCTTTCTCTTTGGATCAAAGCAGGTTTTTTGCTGGGACACTCTAACTATTGTTTGTCCTACATGGTTATTTGAATTGTATTAAAAGCTACTGAGCAATTCAGTGGGGAAAAATGAAAGTATTGTCTTCAGCAATGAAATTTCAGTCTGTTTTACTTATTTTATTGGTGACCTGCTGCTATTTTTCTCTTTTCTTTTAAGAACAGTTGTTGGCTTCTTTCAAGTTTTCCAAACCTATAGCTAGCTTCAGTAAAATTATTCTGAGGAGACTTGTTATGTGGGTCATATCTGGCAGGGTAGTGTTTTGCTTCTGGATGAATGCTGCCAAGATTTGTTCCAAGACAGTGTTTTTGTGTGTGTATTGGGGTGTGAGTATGGCAGTGAATTAGTTGGCCCATTCTTAGATCCTCCAGAATAGCTGGGGAAGTTCTCTATCTGGTGTTCTTCACAGAATGTGTAGTACAATATTTGGATTAATAGAGGATTTATGGATCTTACAAATTACTGGATTGTCCATGGGAGGCCTTTAAGAATTGCCCAGGATCCCATCTGTTTTTCAAGAATAAAAGAATAGCTGAGGCACTGTTCATCCTGTTTTATAACTTGGCTTCACTTCTGACTATTTGATGTGACTCTACTTGAGAATCAGTAGAGTCTTCCTAGCTCTGGAAGACTAGGATACTGAACAGAGAGAATGGTGGTGGTGGTGAAGAAGGGAGAGAAATAAAGCTAGCTAGATGCTCTTAGTATTTCAGGGGTTTAGGTGCTGTCATAGTCCTGGAGTAGATCCCTCTAAGATTTTGGGACTTTCATCTTCTGGAATGTGTGTGTTTTCCCTGCCTTTTTGGCTGAAGAAGACTGCAGCCTTTCCTTAAAGGTTATCTTGGAGGAACCTCAAAAAACACTCAGACTTAAAAGCTTGGATTTTAATTTTTAAAAAAGTATTATAGTGAAAAGAATATGTACTATTACAGCCTCGTTATTCCAGGAATTTGAGGGACAGATGGAATTTTCAAAACCGGAGAATATTAATAAACAATATGCAATTGAAGAAATACTTTTTCTTTGCCCATCTCTTAATGGAGTTGATTCATGTGTTCTTAAATACATTTAAGTTAAGCAGGAGTATCCATCTGCACAAAATATCAATTTTCTTCATTGTCCCCACAATCCATGACCATTATAATTACCTGTTGTTTTCTCAGCAATTATCTGTTTTAGAGTATGTAGAATGATGTTAGAAAAGTATTACAAGGGGGGTTGTAGCAGCATTGTATTACAAGAGTAGGTTTACTGAAAGGCATTGGAAAATTAGTCACTACTTGATAGATCCGTTTAGTCTACTTTAACCCTCTTCTATTAAAGATTATATCAAGCAGCCCAAACTGTACTGAGATGCACCCTGCTGTGTGTCATACCTCATTTATCTTTTCACGGTCTCAGCTATTTAAATTGCAAGTTCTTTGGAGAGGATCTGCTAATCTTCATATGCTACTCTACACACTGGGGATCTGTCTTTGGTTCTTGGCTTTGCAGGAAGCTTATAAATTTCTATGTTGATCATCTCAGTCATAGGCTGACAATGTTGTGCAGGATATAAAGGCCATAACTGTTTTATTATTGTCTCTTCATTGTTTCTTAGGATGTTCTACCTAGCCCTGTAGCAACCACATTTGGTTTTGATTGCAGTTTTAAAAATTTTCCATGTTACTTTGCATTATTCCTATGCTTGTTTTCGTTTTTCTTTATCTCTGCACCACCGTCTTTACTCTGCAGCGTTGTTCCTGGTGCTATGCAGGAAGAATCCACACTGGTATTTCAGGATTATTTTTGGTGTTTATAGTGTAAAATGATACATTCTGGAATATTAAAATCCTGGTATGTCGAGTCAGTAAATTTTATGGTTGTGTTAACATTTCTCTTCAAAATGTTTCATGTGTGCATCCCTGCTGTGGTCACATTAGTTCTTTATGAGCTGTTTCTGCCATACATACAACTGGGGAAAAGATCTGTCCCGATGTGGATTTCAGTATGCAACATCAGCATAACAGCAGAAACTCTGCCTGTGGGCACCACTGCAAAGAGCCTGGCTCAGTCTTGTTTGTACCCTCCCTTTGGATATGTAGATACATTGATGAGGTCCCCTCATCCAGTCCCTTAATTATCTTTGTGGCCCTCTGTTGGACTCTCCAGTATGTCCATACCTGTCTTACTGAGGAGCACAGAACCAGATGCAGCATTCCAGGTGTGGAATGCTGAGCAGAGGGACAGCATCCCTTGTATGGCTCCCAGCACTCCTCTGAATGCAGCCCAAGATACCATTTGCCTTCTTTGCTGCAGGGACACATTTCTGGCTCATGGTCAATGTGGTGTCCATTAGGACATCCATCTCCCTTTCCTGCCAGGCTGCTTTCCAGCTGTGCAGCCCCCAGTGTGCACAGGTGCTTGGAGTTGTTCCTCCCCAAGGGCAGGACTTGGCACTTCCCTTTTTTGAGCTACTTGAGGTTCCTGTCAGCCTGTTGAGGTCTCTCCAGATGGCAGCACAGCTCCTTCAGCCCATCAGCTGCTCCTCCCAGTTTGGTGTCATCTGCAACTCTCGTAAGGGTATACAATCTACCCCATTATTCAGATGCAACTGCAGATTTGCTCAAGAAGAAAACAGTAATATTTTCTAAATAGTGATGTAGAATCCAGATCTGAAAATGTGTATTGAGATTGCTGGAGTGCTCCCAGCTGTGGGTCATCTTACTGACAGTGCTCAGACTGCTCACAGGTGCATGTCTTCTGCTTCCATGAGTGCTTGGTTGCCTTTTTGTGATCAATTTTAAGAAAAGGTTACGTATTTCATGAAAGAGTTATCTGTAAATGCTTTTAAGCTGTTTTTGATAAAACTAGTGTTCTTCACCCAAACTGAAAGTTTGCATGATTTCTTAATGTGTTAATGAGATGAGGAAAAGTAAGATTTTTGCTTAGGCTAAATCTCTGATGAATGTCTGGATCTGTGCACAAGGGATGAGCAGTGAATGACACCTTGACCGCAAGAAAGCTTTTGATACTCTTAGAATACTCCTGCATCCAATGAACAGCTCGGGTCCAGTGGACAGCTGGGTAGGTAAAATACTGTTTGTGTGCTTGTATAGTCATGGTTAGTGGGTAGAGTACAGTATTCTACCTGGAAGCCAGTGACAAGCAAGGACTGCAGGGATCTGTACTAGGACCTGTCCTCCCTCCCTTCCTTCATCCATGCAACTGTTAGCATCATCTTCTGCTTCTGTCTTTGCACTGCCAAAAATATAGCCCAACTTCTCTCTGTGCTTCAGATTGTTTGCTTGCTGCTTCCCCTTTCTTTGAGGTCTTATTAGGATTTTCTTCCAGCTATATATTGCTAATACTAGGGAGTTGGTAAAAGAAGCAGCCAGGTAGAAGCACAGTTGGACTGATTGTTTAGGAGAGAACAGATTTAAAGGGGCTATGTAAAATGAACTCAAGTTTCTTTTTTCGAGCTTTGCTCCTTATTAGAAGTCAATATTTAAATGCATAGTATTCATTTTCAAAGAGATGAGTGCACAGCATGGCAGCTGTCTACAACATACTACACTTGAGTACATGGTTTGATGATTTGTTTGATGAAGCATTAATCATTTGGTTTCAGGTAAACATCTTAATGGGCAGCAAATACATTTCTAGTACTTCTCTTAATTTTCCTACATTTTTGTCCATTGCAATAATACTTACAATTGTAATGCATCATACTTTTAGATCTTTGTTGATTTTCTCTAATATCTGGTCTTTTATTGTGATTTAAAATCAATTGGAAAGGAGGTTAGACTAAAAAATTCTGGGGTTTTGTGTGGTGGTTTTTTTTGTTTGGTTGTTTTTTTTGGGGAGAGGGTGTTGTGGGTTTTGTTTGTTTTCATCTTTTACTCCAGAGAAAGCAGGTAAAGGTATAGGGACAGTGTCTGAGGCGGGGTTGTGTAGCAGGACAGCCTCTCTACTCTTGATATGTGAAGGTCACATATTTTGTTCAACATTAGTGGACAGCTGTTCTCTGTTCTTTCCCTTGCCATAGTTTCCTGTTAGTGTTGTCTTGTGTGTTTTGCTTCTCCTTGATAGAAACCAGAATCAAAGTGTCTTCATCTTCATGTTCTTTGCAGTCTGGGAACCGTAAAGGATCTGCTCATCATCATTCTTGACGTGTAAATTAGTTATCACAGATCGTTTTGCTTTGGGGAAACTCATTCCCCAAAGCTGGCAGTAGGTCTGAGCCTGTCCCAGCATCTTTGGCTGTGCCATCTGCAGTCAATGAATTCCAGGCTTGTAGGTCAGAAAGCACAGACCTTGGTTGTGTCAGCTGAAAAAGCGGACAGGAGTGGATTAGAAGCCTCAGTTTGGGTTAAGTAGTAACAGGAAGACTAAGATTTGTGCTGTGCTAATGTGGGTCAGTTCAAATTGGCAACTGTTTGGCTGTTTGTCTCAGGCTAGAAAGGTGATGGACGTGTTTTCCATTCCCTGCTGTTAATCAGCATACTAGTTTATTACAGAATTGCTTATGTTTTTTTCATTTTATTGTTTGAGAAGTTTTGGTTAAAGATTTTTGTCCAATAGCCTTCCTAAGTGATGTAATAAAAATTACTTATTTTTCTTTCCAAGTAGATTTATCCTTGATCTTCATAGATTGTTGCCAGTGTTAGGCTAGGATTCTCTGCTGTACAATTGCAATTCTGTGATAATGTTTGTTATACTTAAGAGAATCTTAACAGAAGGAGGGTAAGAATGACTGCCTTGTTACCAGTAGGTGAGAAATCTCATTCATGCTTTGGGCTGATGAAATAATGGTTTTTCATGTCATTTGTTTATCTGGGAATTGTCTTGGTTTTATTGAAAAATGACTCGATGAGTTTCAGTCAACTTTTGGAAATGTAGTGTAGACACTGTGATAGAGTACATCTCTCATTTTCCTTCTCTGGAGGTCTAGTTCTGTTGAAACTCCCAGCAAATGATGTTATTTTGTTTTCTTGTTTCATTTTTTCTTCAGTGTTATGAATTATTTTTGTTGGTTGGAGCTTTAAAGAGGGCATACTTTTCCTAGCTTTTCCTGCTTCTAGGAGAAGGCACTCTTGGGCTATAATTTGCAAACTAGAACAATGATTGTTAGGAAGCTACAGGGTTTTCTTGAGTCCAGGCTACTAGGATGCAGACTGTTCCCTTTCCCTTCTGTTCCTTCTCTTAGAACTTTAGGAAAAAAAAAAAAAAGGTGATTGAGGATCTGTTAGGTTTTCCAGAGATCCCAAAAATCCAGTGGGATTTGTCCTCTGGGATGTCTGGAAATGAGGAATGGAATAACTGCATTTGCTAAGACTGTCAGTGCATCACACACACAAACAATTGTAGTTGGGATGTGTCATCCTGTGGATCTGCATGTGCTAAGTGAATGTAATCCTCAGTGATTTATCTGGCAGATTATGTTACATATTTCTCTGTGGGAAGTGCTGAATAGAAATCTGGGATCTTATTTCTGTCCCTATGCTGCTATGCAATTTGTTATTGAAATGTTAAAAGGAAGGTAGAACTAATGGGTTGGGGAAAGTAGCCTCCCTCAGGTTTTGTGTTTTCCAAGCACAAATTCATTAAAGATGGTCTAAAAATGAAAAAGGAAAATGTTTTTCAAGACATTTATTGAAACTTTACCGAGTATTTTTTTAAAGCTTCCATATTCTGATTTGTTTTCAGCAAAAGCACGTATCAATTAATGTTCATTTTTATACAGTTTTGTAATTGCTTCAAACATGCTCAGTACAAAATGGGATACAATAAAAATATAATTTCAGTACTTTTGCCAGCTTTTTAAAAATTATTGTGGAAAGCTAGTTTTTCGATTGTAGAGGAAATTTTTATAGTCTCTGAAGAACACAGTCAAAAGTATGCAAAAATTTAAACAGGAAAGTGAACATAAAAAAAATCATTTTCTGTAAGGAATGGAAAATCTTTTGTTTTCTAAGAACAGAATTTTCTTCTTAAAGAAAATAGCCACCTTGCCATTGTGACAAAATAACAGCTATTTATAAGAAAAGTTTGACTTTGATAATTTCTCTAAAGGCAGTGTCTGCGTTAGTGAAGCAGCTGGTTACACTGGGAGTTGTGGTGTTGCTATATGTGGAGAGCAGTAGTGTTAAATGTGGTTTAGCATCAAACTCATTTTGGTTGACTGCTTTCTCCTAAGTAAGGGCAGAATATGTTACTGGTAATGTCAGCACTTGGATTTCAAAGTGCTTGGAAGTGCCAGGCTTATGTTGTTTTCTTCTGTCATCAGTGCCTGTAGGAGAGGAGAAAACATCCAACACAATGAATTGAGAGTTGAACAGAAAAGTGATTATAGAAACTCTTGGATAGAGAGTGTGGTCAGGGAGGTTGAAAACAATTTGCTCAACTGCTTCACTCTAAAAACACTGGGCTGCATCTCAAAAAACCTTCAGAGTGCACCCTGAAAGCATTTGTTTTGCAAAGGCATTAGTTTTTTTTTACATTTCCTTATCAGATCGTGCTGTTAACCTTTTGCTCTGATGCATCGTCAGTCATTCTTATGAATGACACCAATGTAAAACAGAAATGACAGTGAAATTGAGGTGGAAAAGTATAGTCAGTTTTGGTTTCTGGTTTTGTTTTGGGGTTAATTTAATAGTTTAAAGCCCTAGAGTATCTTCTGTAATGACTGGATATAGCAGAGGTGACATTGGTGTGCCATAACCTGGGTCTCTGCTGCCTTCCAGGAGGAGAGAGCACTGCTGAAGCTTTTTCTGTGCAGATCTTGATGTGCCTTCCATCTCTAAATCTGTCTCTGAAGTGGTGTTTGCTGCTCTGTGCTAACTGTACAGGATAAGTCAGATTATCCCCTTCAACCGACTTTCCCAATAGCCCTCTCGATGTTGAGGAGATGTCAGGGACGGGCTGGGAAAAAGAGGCAGGGCGGGGTAGGACCTCTCCCTTTTGGAAGCCCAGGGTTGTATCATCTGAACTTGGCTGTGACAGCACAGAGTCACCAGGATACAAAGAGAAGCCATGCTCTCTAAGTGCCTGCGTGTTGCCGCTGACTTCCTTTTATGGTCTGTTACTGAAGATGGCAGAAAAAAAAAAAATTCAAGTTTCATTTAATTTCAGATGTGATATACATACAGAATCTCTTGGTGCCCTCTGAAGTATATGTGGACTTTGAAGATCATCAAGCAACAACTTCTGGTTGTAAAGAAGGAACATTTTTATCAGTGCTAATCTCTTAAGCCATACCACATTTTTTTAAGATATATTTTCAAAAGTACTCTTTGTGAGCTGCAGAATGTGCACGCATTTCAAAATTTTAGTTTTTTACTTAGGTAAGAAAAAGCATAAAGACTGCAGTTTTGGAAGATGGAATGGGGATGTTGAGGAAATGGGGGAGAATCAATCCCTTACAGAAATACAAGTGTTTGGTTTTGTGGGGACAAAATACATTGTTCTTTGAAAGGCCATCCTTTTCTCTACCTAATCCAGACTAACAAAACCAGTCCATCTGTCCACCTTCAGAAAAGATAGGATTCTATGCTGACCAGTTTGCTACACTGTCCTGATTTAGTCACTGTTTTCTCCAGTTTTATGCAGTGGTGTTTCCTATGAAGTCTGAAAGTTGAGGACCCCATTACCTGATGTTACTGAGCTGCATTTATTTGTACTCTAAGTGCTTTTCTAAATATTGGGCTTTGGTTATCCTGGAGGTTGAATGATCGATCACCTTGTCTAAATTAACAGGAACTAATGTTTTGCCATAGATTTAAAAAGTGAAATTAATGTCTTATAGAAGAGCAATGATACCTGCAAATAATCATTAACCATGTCTGCTGTGCCTTGTAGATAGTAGAGCAGCTAGTTTTGAAATTTGCACTTTTAACTGAATAACTATTTTGCTTTCAGGAAGTAAGGTTAAATTTTCATTTGAAGATACAGAAATTAAATGTTAGCTATTCTAGGACACTATGAATGTATTCGCTGGGCTTTGTTCTAAGCTGTGTCGACTGAAATATTTTTTCATGATAATAGATATTTAAAAATTGTGTCTAGAAGAATCCCATCTGTTGTTATTGTCTGCTGTTAATACTGTATTGTGCTGTCATATGTAAGATAGAAAAACCAATATAATAATTAAAATTAAGAGGGCATAAAAAGACTACAATATGTTTGCAATATATTTGCTAACTGAAAGTATTTATTGACCAGGAATTTCTTAGTCTGATACCTTACGGATCAGTTTTTCCATAAAAAACCTGTACTAAATTAATTGGGGAGAATGATCTGTAAGCTCAGAAGACACTATCAAGAAAGAAACAGCTATTCAAGAATAATTAGAAATACATGCTCAACAGTTCAGCATTGAGAACATTTAAAAGGTGCTCAAAAAATAAATTATCATAGTTTGAAAAGTAAGACATTAGTAGTGAGCTGATATGTAACCGTGTGGCATAGAAAGGCAGTGATAGTGAATGGAAATAGTAGTTTCAGGGTCCTGCAGAATTGGAGTTTGAAACTGTGTTTTTAATATTTCTATCAAATATATGGAAAACATTATAACCATTCCTGGTGAAAAGTTAGAGGTAAGAAACAGCTAAAATAGACAGTTACTGATAAAGAGAAGATAAGCTCATTAGCTGACCTAAGCTCAGGCACATAAGATGTTTTTCAGCATATCCAAATATAATTTTGTGTCTTGAAATAATAAAGGCACACTATATTTCCATCTTTATTCCAGGAAGCCATTATCCTTTAACCTTCTTTCCCACAAGCAGGGAGTTGCAGTTACCAGTAAAAGCTGGATTTGTCCTGTTATGCTTTGGCCAACAGGCCTCATACATCCAAGAGCTGCAGTACTGCAGCTGCATTATCTCTGCATTTGATGGTGTTCTGAAAAAATCTGGAATGCTGGTTCCAGATGGGTGTGCTTCAAGAAGGACATAGAAAACTGGAGACGGTTCAGGGTAGGGTTGTAAGAATGATGAAGGAATTAGAAATGTGCTGTTTGCTGGAAGATTTAGAGCTCAGTCTGCTTAATTTGGCAAAATCATGGTTAAGAGACCCTTTGATCACAATCTTAATGTATTCATTTGGGAGCAGAAATGTGATACTAGATAGTGCCTCCTTCTATCAAACAGAAATAAAACATGAAACAGCAGCTTTGAAGTTAAGTCAGCCAAATTAGTTTGGAAACTAATTTTTGCACTAAGGTGCAAAATTGTAACCAGAAGGAGATGTAAAAACTGGAACAATATGCCAATAGGTATGGCTCATTACAAACACTAGAAATTCTTAAGATTGCACGTGTTCCTGAAAAACTCACTGTAGGCCTGCTTGGGCACTAAAAGCACCAAACCTCTGCATGATTTCGTACCAGGAGCAATACATATAGTGTGTCATAGCAGGGCTGAGATATTTGTATGCAATGCTTGGTGAGCACAGCTGCTTGTTCACTCTTCACAAGCTCCCACAGACATGGACTTCCTTGAAGCCCATGGGAATCATATGTAAAAACAAGGATTTCTCACACAGTAGAAGCAGGTGACCAAGAAGAGATTATTTTTCCCTTCCCCCACCCCTTTTCTCTATTTATATGGATTCAATTTGAGAACAGATGAAATAAAAGTTATTAATTATTTAGTACAAAAGACCATATTGGATTCAAGAAACTGGAGATGTGAAAATAATTGGAGACTGAGACATAGTGAAGGAACACATTAAAGGTCCTTTTCTTATTCTTCCCTAAACATTAAAGTATCTCTTTGGGGAGATAATTTACTGGACGGACAGATTATTGGTCTGACCCCATGTGAATTTTCCCATATGCTAACAGTGTTTGTTTATACTCTATGATCCTCCGAAAAACAAAATCTGTAACTATAATGACAGCTTGTAATGTATCAAAACGTGAACCTCTCAGAATAAGTATAAGTAAAATAATCTTTCTTTAAAATAAAGAGGATTAAAAAAAACCTGAACAACCAAACTGAACTTAAACATTGATTAGGTGTATCAGTTTTACTATAGCAACTCGTACTATAGCAACTGATTGTATCAGTTTTAATCATATCAACTTAAAACTGGAGCGTACATTTTGTTCGTGGAACTGTTGTTCTGATGTACTGGACAGATTTATAGTGCAGTTAATACCTCTGTTCCTTTAGATATGAGTTTCCAGTGCTGGAAAACTACCCCAGGAAATCAGCCTATGTAACTGGATTACTTTCCAACTGCTGAAATTACTTTTTCTGTCTTGTTTAGCTCTGAATGTTTTCAAACCACTTCCTAGTACAGTATATGGAATATGTTTGTAGCCTACGAGTTGCCAGTACATCTGTGCATGAACTGCTTAGAGACGCTGATTGAGTCATTGCTAGAAAAGCAAAAGAATTAGTAAAACACTAGAATCAGAGAGAAAGCTGCAAAATGAGAGCATTGCCTTTATGTATCCTGTTATGTAGATTACATGGATCTGTCTGACTGGAGAGTGTGCTGGTGTAGACATTAAATTGAAGATCCCAGTATTCAGAAGGTCTGATCTGATAGCAAGCGCTGTCTTGGGCTCTTCCACTTGATGAGCAATATTAGACCAGCAGTACACTATGTACTTATCTTAAATGTCAGAGTGTAACTGTTCTTGAAAGATTAACATACACAATAATCTGATTTTTTTTTCTGATGTACATATCTAGAAGTTTATGAAACTTTTTAATGAGCTTTTTTATTATAATAATTAAAAAATGCATATCATGGAAGCAGAGACTTTACTGCCATATTTCTTACTAAAGGGATCTGATACTATTTGATTCAGGCAATTTAGCATAGTTGCAATAAACATCAATATATTTGTGTGTGGTGAAGCTTTATATTTCCCATCAGATTAAAAATATTTTGCTTTCATTGTTGTGTTTTGCAATGAACACAGTTTTGGTTTTTTGATCAAAGATGGTTAGGTCATCTGTACATATTATGCTATTTATTTAGCTATGAAGTAGATTACATAAAAACTGCACAAACATTGAAATCTAAAATTAGAAAATAGTACGCAACAGTAATCCACGTTTCTTCGTTTTTAAAATTTTTATTTAACAATTTTACTTTCTGAATAGCAATGGTTCATGACTTTACATAGGATCTGTTTGTACAGAGATATCAGTGAAGGATTTCGTTGTGTATGTGTATTTTAGTATTTTGAGGACTCAGTTTTTTACTGGCTACTTGTTAAAATCCCTATTCTATTTCAGAAAGTTACGGTTTGCATTGATAGGGTAAATTCATATGAAATGGGTTTAAATTATTTCTTGATACTTGCTTAAAATTGAGTGGAAAATGGGAATACTTCTGTAGTAAGTATAAAACCATCCTATCCATGACTGTTTAGTATTTTAGGAAAATTTATTGTTCACTGGAAATGCAAGAGGGGAAAAGTAGCTGTGTTCTAACACTGCTAACAAAGTCACATATTTCATATATTCCACAAGTAGTACAAGTAAGAAATCACAAGAACTGTAATTTGATGACATTTTGAGTGTTTGTTTTTCTTTTTCAGTCAGTGGCAAAGACTGGGAGATTGCTGATTAGCCACGAGGCTCCCTTGACAGGAGGATTTGCATCTGAAATAAGTTCCACAGTTCAGGTACACAGGTTATTTGTTTTTAAGTGTTCTGCATGGATGAAATGTTTCCCAGTAGAAAAAATACTGTATTAAAAGTTGAGGTTTTATATTTTTTTAAAGTTATTCTCTTGCAGTTTTGTGGATGTTTGCCTCCCTTTATCTGAACAGCTGAGAAGTCATGTACCTACTAGGCACTGTGCATAGTGTCTGCTAAAGCTAGAAATTTAACTTCCACTACAAATCAGGGAGAATGTGCTTCTGAGATGCAGGGGGAAAATCTTCATGTGTAGTCTGGTTTTAATGTTCTTTTTTATTTTTCTCATATGCTTATGCCTTGAGCTTCTTAAAAATACATTCTAGGAATGTTGAAATCAGACGTGGTCCAGTATAGTATAACATAGTGTGACACACAGTGTTCAGAGACCTCATTAGAAAAGTCTGCAGAAGTTGCTCGTGTGTGTTTGTGGTGATGCTCATGCACGTGTCGAGCTCGTAAGCACAGAACAGCTTGGAAAGGCTGAGATGTACGTCAGTATCAGTTACATCTGGAGCATTAGGTTTTGGAAGTCCTTTTGAACTTTCTGTTGTGTTTTATACCTGTACCTCCTTGGAAATTTTCCCCTTAACTTGATTTCTTTCCTGTGCACATCAGTGGTACTGGTTTGTAGAAACATCTGAATTGTGTGTCCATCACTATCTGATAACTCTTTTTTGATTATTCTAGGATAGTTAAATTATAGGACTAGAGTGAAATGGGATTGTAAAATTTGCAGAATATAAACCATGTAGGCAGTAATTAAAGCTTGGTAATTGGCCTTTTTATGGGAAGGAATAGAGTTATTCGTTCTGGGAGTGTACTTCTGAATTAAATATGCAGAAGGAATCAGAATACTGTGTTTCTTTATCTTTTTGGTACAGTTTCTTTTAAAGAGTAGTTGTACTAATTTTATTGTGATTATATTAAGGTAAATTCTAAATTTTTTCTACCAAAATGTTTTCTCAATTAAGAACCAAATATTTGGTTTCATGGAGACCTCATAGCAGCCCTCCAGTATCTGAAAGGAACTTACAAGGAAGCTGGAGAAGGGCACTTCGTCAGGAACTGCAGTAATAAGAAAGAGTCATGGATTCAAACTGAATGAAGGGAAATTCATGTTAAATATATGGAAGAAATTCTTTACTGTGAAGGTGGTGAGGCCCTGGAACAGGTTTCTCAGAGGAGCTGTGGATGCCCCATCCCTGGAAGTGTTCAAGGCCAGGTTGAATGGAGGAGTCCTGAGCAACCTGGTCTAGTTGAAGATGTCCCTGCCTGTGGCAGGGAGTTGGAATGAGATGAAGGTCCTTTCCAACCCAAACCGTTCTATGATTCCATGATTTTTCATCCTTCTAAATAATCAGCATTTCACCTGCTTTCTTGAGTAGATAATCTCTGATTAAACTAAAACTAATAAAGCCATAGGGTACTGCCAGCTGTGAGTGTAGGAAATTAATTTTCTTTATATATTCTCACAAAAATGTGAAATAGACTCAACCAAAAGAGCCTGTCTTCTAGCGTCTTTTATTATTACCAACACTTGAGGAGAAAACTATTCTAAGTTGAGTAGCAAAGTCAAAATCTACTGTATTACATAGGAAAACATATATGTTGGATAAAAAAGTGAGCTGAAAAAAATCCTATCAGTAAATATCATTGGAAAAACATGGGATGCCGAATATATTGCTAAAATTACAAAATGAGTTTTTAATCCTCAGACCTCTACTGAGAAAGCCACTTACCTGATTGATCCTTCTTGAGATGTTGTTTTTTGTATCAGAGATTTGTTTGACAAATATCAATTGTTTAGAAAACAAAGTTGAAAATGCTTTAGTAAAGGGCTATTTGTCTCTGTCAATATTGAAGGAAAATACTTGTTTTATTATAGTTGCTCATAATTTTATATTCATCTTTCTTAGGAAACTAGGCTTTGTAGCTTAAGAAATATTGGTCTATTACATATGCTTCCTCAGAATGAATTTGAATGTAACTCTTTGACATTGCATTTATACATGACAAGTTTCTTTCATATAAACTGCTTGACTTGACTCTTTGTTCTAACCATATTATCATTACTCTGTATATCCATTCTTGAAGATTATATCATCCATACAAAAATTTTGATATGAGTACTTTAAAGATTATACTGCGAAAGAGATTAAAATAAAAAGTTACAACATTTTAAAGAACAGTATTGCTTTAGGCTTAATAAAGACCTTACTTTTCTTATTCAGTTAAAAATCTTGACCTCTTAACAATCGAGTTAAGTCTGTATGTCCAATTTCACTGTGCTGTAAAAAAGAAAACAAAAAATGAAATTCTCTTTTGCTGGATGCAATGCATACTGAGAATGCCAAAAATTGGGGATTGCAGTTGGCTTTAGTTTCTACTTACACATGGAAGTAATAAGACTTCAATAAAATATGTCCAGTTGGATTAGATGGTTAGTTTCCATATTGTTATTCCATCCTAGCTGTGAGGTCTCCTCATAGAAATAAGGTGAATAGAAGTATATAGGCTATTTTAAAAGTTAGTGGTCACATATACTTCATGTGATACGCAATTCAAGGAAAAGAGCTCAAATGGTAATGATGGCTTTCACTCACGAACTATAGGAAAAAATACATTGAATACTTTCCTTTTTGCATATGAGAGATTAAAAGCAGTATTCGGAGAGCATGTTAAATCAGTTTTGTTGTGTGTTGAGTACAGAATATCTAAAGGGGCACATTATTGCACTAAGTGGTCATTTACTCTGCTCAGACATAAAATTAAAAACAAGAAGAGGTGGTGTACTTAAAACTCTACATGATATGACTTTGCCCTTTGCTCCAATGTTTCATATGTGCTCTCAATGGGTATTCTGAAGTGAGCAACAGACACCAGGACAAATTCAGTACAGGTACAGTTAAAAGTCAAAATATTTTATATTCTGTATAAAAGCTTGCAAAATTGTCATGTTCAGTAGAGGAAGTGTTAAACTTGCATAAAGCACAATTTGAGAAGTGTTGGGAGAGAAGCCCACTGAGATGTCACTTGCAAAATAATGAAGATTTGTGTGTGGAAATCATCAGTACATTAATCATTTGTAATACACAGAAACATAAATACAGTAACTGTGTCCTGTTTAAAAACAAAAATTTAAAAAAAAAAGAAAAAAAAAAAGGAAGCTTGTACTGTGGCTTCAATAATATGGTGGTTGCTATTTTCTGATAGGGCTGACATCCATGTAGGGAAGTAGCATATACCCTCTGGTATTGATCCTGCAAAGACAGGAAATATACATAGCAGGAAGATCTTGGTGGTTTTCTACCCATTCTCTGCAAATTATGGCTAAAATGTTTGAAAATAGAAAATTACTTTAATAATTTTTAATGTTTTCATTTAAGGAATTGAAATTTTCATTTAGGAATTTCGATTTTTGTGTACATTGATGCCATTTTAGCAGGATAAGCCATGAAAATATATGATGTTATTAAAATAAAATAAATGTGTATGAGTAAAGAAATTTGTTAGCTGACCTGGTAAAAGTCATTGCTGTCTATAAAATAACAAGTCAGCACGTTGTTTTTTGTAGAGAGTTGCACAGATGCATCATTCTTGCAGGAACAGAGCAATTCTGGTTTCATTCCTGTTCCTGTCTTTAGCACAATTTCTTTTGTTACTGCCTGGTTAAGTACTTTGTCCTTGGGCACCTGCCTGCACAGGGAATGTTGGGTCAGCTACCAAAGAAATGTACAAGTGAACACAGCTCAGTCCTCAGGAGCCCTTCCAGAGGACTCAACATGTTTCTCAGAATTACACAGAAGTATCACTCTTCCAGAAGACTGGTGTCAATCAGAGATAGGACTCAGAAAACTCAGTGAAATAACCTGTTTCTGAGAGTTGAGTTACAAGATCTTATTTTTTCAAATCTTGCATTCTATATCTACAAATTGGATATAACAATATTTGACTGTTTTATCGGTGGTGCTTTAGATTTCTTCCTCCTGCAGCAAATAAGGCCTAGTCTCCAGTAAGTGGTGTAATTTCCTGCTAGAGTGTGGCATTAGGGGAAACTATTAGATGAGCTGGTTTTGTGAGAAGCTTTGTAGGAAAAGGAAAAGTGGGTACATTGTGAAATACCTTTCAAAGACATGAGAGTTCCACAGCAGTTTTATTCTGAAGCAGGTTACCATGGGAAAAAATGTGCCCAAAAGAAGTTAAACAACGGTAAAAAGAAATGTACTGATTTCAGTGGTATGAACATTTAAAATAAAATGAGCTGGTATTGGCTGATATTGAACAGGAACTGTATTGAGTAACTATTATTTTATAGAGTCCTAATGAAAAAATTTCACCTTTACAACAAAGTGCTTTCAGGATGTTTGTCCCAAATACTTCTTGATACCATTGCATTATCTGTCTTTAGAATTTGGGGTGTTGAAATATTCCAAAGAGTTCCATCATTTCAGTTTTCCCTTGAGTAGAAGTCAAGGTGGGATTTCCCAAGGAAGCTGTAAGAGTCCTCTGTGGCTCTCTGTGGTGCTTTGAGGAAGTGAATGCAGTGCAGTACTTAAAAATATCCATGGGACCAGGTTTGAGTTTCAGATTATGCACCTGTGTTTGTACTTAGTGCAAAAGGAACTAATGAATAACTTTGTCTGTGGGATTGATTTTGAGGTTATGGTGAATAGCATCAGATTTTGTGCTGGTGCCACTTAAAACCTTATTTTAATGAACAGGCTGTAAACTGGTATTAAAGTCTGACTTCATTGAAAGCAATGATTCTAGTGTAATTGTTATTCATTTATAGGTAAATGTTTTCATTCTCACAAGGTGTGTTGAAATAGATTCCCTTTTGAACTGACCTTTGAGACATAATGGAATGTGTATGTGTTAAGCTGGAGGAGCTTGAGGTACAAATTGTTAGAACTACATAATTATGGAAATGAAGGAAATTTTAATAGTTCTCTACTCAGCTGGAAAAATAATAAAAGGACTCAAATATATTTCCCCAATTTGATTAGAATAGATTTCCCCAAGTTGATTAGAAAAATAATTGAGGCCAGCCTGGACAGCTTTTCATTGGACACAGACTTTTTTCACTGAGTACCATTTCATGGAATGGCTAAAGAAAGAGGCTCTGGACTAAATGTAACATAGATATCCAAGGAAAAGGCTCACTAAAACATGCAGGTACAGCAGTATGGTTGTTCAGCTGATGTAAGAAAATTATTACATCTGAATTGAAGTTTTTAAACTTTCTTTGACACAATTACAATACAGTAAATCACAATTACAATAGGCAGTAAAATTGGAAGAGAGTTGAAATACTGACACAGTGTGGTCCTTTATTTGTTATCCTGTTTAACTTTCACTATCACTCTTTTGGCACACCTAGCAGCAATCACAAACTACAATATAAAAGTCTGTTTTTATGGATCACACTATCAGTTTCTGTCAGTAGGAGTGTGATCTAGAAAATATTGGTATAGAATATAAAGAAAAGTTAGACTAAATACAGGCAAATAAATTCAAGATGGTCATAAATTGTTTAGCAATACAAAAAAGAACAGGGATTTGAAGGAAAAGAAAATCAAAGTATACAGAAGCCATAATGATGAAAACCAGTAAGATTATTTCTTAAGTGAGGGATTTGGAACAGTAAAGGAAATATCAGCATAAAGTTGCCATTCAGTGGCTAGAAACAAAGGTACATGAAAATGTTGCCTGTGTTTATTGATGTGACTCTAAACAGTTCAGTAAACTCCCAATTTATGATGCAGGATGAGCTAGAAGCAATTTTTGCTATGCGAGTCTGAAGCCTTGCATAACATTGAATGTCAGCGTATTTTGTTGCACAATGTAGAAAATAAGGGTGAATAGACAGAATGTTACAAACCCAGGGTTTCTCAAAGGAAATGAAGCTTTGTTATTAATCTATTAAAAAAACAGGTTTATGCATTACAAAAATGTTTGAAAGGTAAGATTCAACAGTGATTCTGAAAAGTTTAGTAAAATCAGTATTAAGAAAATTGTCTTTCAGATTAGGAATTTGATGTATGAATTTAATGTAAATCATTTATATTAATTATCAAGCTAAGAGTTATTCTTTAGCTTAAAGGAGTTTCCAAAGAGCTTGGATATGGCAGTAAACATTTAGGATTTTAAAATTTGTTTTCTTTTGCAAATAAGAAAGAACTACTACTGTGCCTTGTACTCCACTGTGTGCCCTGTCCTAGAGCATTACCTCTCACTGCTGTAGTGCCTGCACAGTCCTGGGCTTGTGAGCCCAATGTTGGGATTTGGTGGTTGTGTTTGTCTGGCAGAGATGGCATTTTTCTGAACTTGTATCACATTTAAAAGAGACCCAAAATCTAACAAGCAGTGCCTGTTCACAGGGTGGTGCCTGGGACTTTCTTCACACTAAATCTTTGAGGCCAAAATTGTTTTGGACCTTACACAAAAGTCTCTTATTATAGTTTGGCTCACTGCATAGAAGTATCTTAATTTTCATTTGTCTCATGTTCTGATACCTCTACCCATACAGATGTCTGGGTTAATAACTAAGAAATGCAGTAGAGGATGTGAGAAGTTCAGCACAGGATGAAATGGACTTCTAAGATGTTTTGTTTGATGTTATCATGTCATAAAGTCCAATTTACCCATGAGACTTCATGCATACTTATTCAATTTTAGTGAACATAAGGAAGAACAAATTCTTGTACAATGAAAACAGCAAATGATTGTAATAGTGGCATATGTTATCAGTTCAGCTACAAGGGACTGTTGTGTTTTCTCTAGGCTGGAATAAATTCAATACTGAGCAGAGAAAAGTGATTTAATGAATTCAGTATAGCCAAATATTGAACAGGACACAGTATTCTTTACTGTGCAAACCTCCCAAATATGTTTCTAAAAACAAGCACACACTCCCCAAATGCTAAAACAACATTCAACATTGGGAAGTGAAATGCTCAAAAATGGTGGTGGATTTTCATAAAATCGGCCCCAGAATGCACCCTCTAAAAGTGTAAACATTGACTGTTTACATGTCCAATGAGTCCAGTCTCTAGACATAATAAATATCAAAATGTCTTATTCATCTGCAGCTTAGCTTGAAGCATCTTCAGCTTCTGTGAAGCACTTCATGAAGAAATCCACACAGGACTGGGCACGGGGGCTAAGAGTAGTCCCAACCACGAGGTTGCTCCTCTTGGCTCTGGGCACAGTGTCATTCCATGTGTGAGAGGGGACATGAACCAATGCCTTGCCTTCAGGTGGTGTTTCAGTCAGCCACTTGGGGCACATCCTTCTGATAGCAAATGATTAAACCATGTTTGAATCCCACTGGCACTGATTTGGACATGAATTTCTACACTGTGTGAGTGTTCCCCATCTACTTGGCTTTGGGTCTGTTCTGTCTAAAAAAATATGGGTTGGAGTAAGCTTTTCCCATGTGCCATGGGGCTAAAGCTGTTTCTTTTTTTTTTTTTTCTTCAAGAGGCAGAGCTAAAAATGAGACAAGAGCTTGGCAGTTTCCATAGGCAATGAAAGGAGAGGAGGACAGTAAGTGCTGCCTCGCTTAAAGTCTTCTGTAAGTGAGAGAAGTCCAGCAGTAAGGTTTTGAGGGACTGTTCCCAGTGTATGTGAATAAATGCTCACTCTTTTGGAGTGTGCTGCACATGCCAGCTTTGCTGCTGCAGGACCAGAGTTCACAGATGGATGGGTTGGAGGAGAGGTGTGTGCCCCTGAACACCTGACTGTGGATGGAACAGGGAAAGCTCAAGCCAGTGATCAGCTTGGGACTGCCTGCCTTGCCAGGCTGGCATTTATGGTAGGCAAAGCCCTGCAAGATAGGCACTTGTAAGCAAAGCATTCAACTGAGAAAAGGATGTTTTTAAAACTTAAGGTTAACTTGAATTCTTTCTATGGAGTTACTTATTTTCAAGTAATGTATTGAGCAAAGGCTTTTGGGACTGAAACAAAATAACCCTTTCCTGTCCCACTTTCAGCTGCATTGTGTGTTAGGCAGAGGGCAGCATTCCTTCCAGCTGCATTACACCCTGTTTGTCTTCTCCTGTCAGAACTGGTTTTCCTTGCATTGCTGGGGTACAGAAGTGTGCAGCCAAGTACTCTCTTTTAAAATGCAAATTCTTGGAGAGGCACAAGTTTATCCCTGGGCAATACAAAGTGGTAAAGTGCCAGAATATGCTGAAAGTCATTGTGGTTCAGTGAAATCAAAAGTTTTAACTACTGAACAAGTTCAGTGTTTGATTCACCTTAATCACTCAAGTGTAGAGTATAAAGTGTGCTTTTAGTGTATCCATTGAGGACATTTTTTCCATGTTCTGATATTTAATTTGGCATGCAAATGTTCATACGCCTGAGGCTGAGCTCCAGCATCATTGTCCTGCTGATACACCCATGTTCATTTGTTGTGATTTATAACTTTGAACAATGTGTTTAGTCTTCCATATGCTACTTCTGAAAAAGACCAAAAACATGGGCACTGAGGCAGAATTAAAATTTTCTCTTTGCTGTGCACTGCCCTCCATTTGCATTTTCATCTTTCTAGCTATCAGGAATTCTTCCAATGAAAGGAACATTTTTCTGTTTTTACTTACTCTAAGGTAGAGTTTACATTTACAGTTTTAATGCAAACTGTTTTGATTAGAATCATGTTGTGATTCTAATTTACATTTCTGATGGCTCATGGAGCTGATAGAAATGAAATGGTTTTAATTCACCTTGTGAGGAGGGCAAAAAAACCCTCTCTGAACTGCACACCCTATGTTTTCTGCTCTGTGATCCAGTGATATTTTTTTTTTTTCTCCTTTAATACCATATAGTAGTTCAGTAACATCAGCATTTCTAACTGATATAGCTAATGATCATTTAGGAGAACATCAAAACTGTGAACTTCCCTCTAGCAATTTTGGGTCCCTGTTAAGCCTATTACTCAGCAGGCCTTTATATTACACCCTGTCAAATCACTGACTCGTCGCTTAATGAAAATTAATATAAAGTTTTTTGAAATTCTGACTGTAGTCTGATAACAGACTATCTGTGACAGGGCTCTAGAATAAGGCAGCTTTGCAAAGCAGCTACTAATTCAAGGATATTCAACTTTTCTTCTGCCTGAAAACTGAACAATACCGTGTGTAAATTACTTTATTTTGTTTGGCATTATCTTTAATTCCCAGTAGATTATGAGTTGCTTTAGAACTACTAGTAAGTGCTTTGAACAGCAATTTATGATAGGGAGCCCAGGAGTCCCCTGTAAAAGTGTAATAATGACCTTTCTTTCAATTTCCAGTGCTCTGGAGCTATAAAAAACTTCTTGGGTGGTTAATTTCACTCAGTCTTTGGCATGATTTCTCCAAATGCCTCAGTGGGATGCTAGAATCCTTTACTAGCCACAGGTATAGCAACTTAAAACGTACTAAGGCACCTTGGCAAGCCAGGGTAAAGAAAAATGTGGTCTTATGTACTGAAAAAATTAATTTAGTGTGTTGGTTTGGGGTTATAAAGTGCTGATTCATGCAAGTATATTCTATTTTTTTTCCTGGCCTTTCATATCTTGATATGGCTGTTCGAAATGGTCTGGCTAGACTATTAGTTTAGAGCAACAGACATGGTTCAGAGTAGCATGATTAGAGAAGAGTGGCCTGTGGCATATAAAAATCTATGCAGAATAGGGGAAAAATTATAGAGCAAAACAGAAAAATCTATCCTTCTATGTCAATGGCTCAGTGAAGTTTTAAAAATAAAAATAAATATATAACGAGCTTTGCCTGTTTAATTTTCTTTCAGGTTTAATTTAATAACGACGTAAAAGGCCTGTAAAACAGTGTGTATTTATTGATGTTTTATGTACACTCACAAGATTAAATTATTTCAGTTCTGTGGTGAATGTATTTGTAGGAGGGGATGTAAAAAGAGCCTCTTGAGCTCTTCTGAGCTTCTGTGCTCTTCCAGACTACCATGAATTTTACACTGTTGCTGTTGGCTACATTAAGATTTTTAATATAGAAGAGAAAATGGAGGGTGCAGTTTTACTACTTCAAAAAACAGTCTAGGAGCTTCTGCTGCTTCCTTGAGAAGGGAACTGCCTGATCTCCCTGGGTTAGACACGGTTTCTCAGTGCCCAGATGACAAACCTGGCTTAAAGCCTCAAATCTGGATCTACAACAGTAGGACAAATGACAGTGCCAAGTTTCCATGTTGTAGGTAGGCACAGAGGAAGAAATTTTCATTTAGTCTTATTTATCCAATAGTTCTTTCGAATGCAAATGGACACATGTTCATTGCAATCATGTAGGGATCTAGCAGTTACAGTGATGCAATTAAAAAGTTACAGAAGTGATGAAAGTCAGTTGAAAATGCCTGAATATGAGATGTAAGCCTGGAACTGGTTTCCAAAGGAAAAAAAGAAGTTGCAGTCAGTTACATGAGAAAAATAACCACACTGGGAGAGAACCTGCTGTGTCCCTCTCTTCCTATGGCCTTACCTGTGACAAGATCTGTGCAAGAGAAACCTCTATTCTGTAGTGTAACACCAGCAAAAGAGAATGAGCTAAGGTACTCCTAGTTATGCATATAGCTCATATGCTGTATATCATTAGTGCCTGTGATGCTTTTTGTAGTTGTGCTGTTTGCTACCACAGTGGGATTTTGAAGGGCAGCTTTATTGAAAGAGCTATGGCAGTACTGGCATCTGTCTGCATCCTGTTGGAAATGTTTGTTACTCTTACCACACTTAACAGTGGTTGTGGTTAGCAGGAGACAAAGTTCTAGGCACACACAGCACAAATCCTTCTAATGACACTTATCTCACAAGCACAAAAGGCTGGTGAAGATTTAATGCTCTCTGTGACTGAGGAAGGAAGGAAGGGCTGCTTCCTCTGTACCAAACATTGAAGAGATAATTTCATAGAACAACATTCAAAACTGAAAAAGTTTCTCTACAAAGAGCCAAATTCATCTTTTATTAATCTACATATAGAAGTTTCTGAAGTTTCTGGAAAAGCTGATCTGTGTAGCTGTAGCTGGAATTGTTCTTCAGATAGATTTGTTTGGAAATAATATTTTGCTCCCTGTCATCACTGAAGAAGTGCCGTTTGTACATGTTCCAGCAAGTGGCATGCTCATCACCCAGCTGTGTTTTGCTGAAGCACTAATCATGCACAAATGACTAACAGTAACTTTGATGTCTGAGGAGTGCAAATGTCTTCTTGAATAGATGTTTGAAGTGGGCACAGAAGTGTTTCACTTTTTCCCTATATCTAGTGAAAACATGCCATTTCTCCTGTACATTTTAAAGAAACTGCTGTCCTACATTTGGAGTAATGCAGATTAGGAAGGAATATAGATAAAATGTGACTTTCTACTCAAAGCAACATTAAAAAAATACCTGACTCTTCACCCAGGGCGTAGTAGGCAACACAAGCTGCACAGATTTCAGTCATGTGGATACCATATCGTCTCAATCCCCACGTGTCTCTGGCATTATCAACTTGGGTCTGAGTTGTTCACAGTGAAAATGTAGGCCCTGGTGATTAGGTCTGTGAAATTAAGATTTCATTCTGAATGCCTCTTTTTTAGTTGTCCACTCCTTTTACATGTCTGTGCATTGAGAGGATGGTTTGCCCTAAGAATCCACTGTTTTCTACTTTAACTGATTGCATGTGTGTACAATTGGAAAGCTCTAGTTCTTTAAAGCAAAGACTACAGTGCTTTGCTTTTTTGTACCTTCGTTTGTTCAGCCAACAAGGTTAGTTCTGCTATGCATTGATGAATAACCTTGCAATAGGTAAATAGCTAAAAAGTGCCAAGAAATAATATGCCAAGACTGTGTTCTAATATTACAGTATTAGGAATAATATTGATAGATGTATTAAAAAACTATGTCACTGTGTGTTCTAGAAAGGAAACATTTCATGGTTTTGCTCTAATTTTGTTGATTTCGTCAACATTCCATCAGAATCCTATATGGCTTTGTACTTTATATTGCATGAATATCCAGTACTGATTGTATATTGGGAGACCTAAATGAAGCTGTATAGCAGCCAGCTGTAAAGAGTAAACTTGTAACTTGAACACCCTTATTTTAAGCTCTATTAGTCAAAATGAAGTACATTTTTTGAGAGAACTCAATGTTCCTCAACACAATGATTCGGTTCAAAATTGCACCCATCCACATGAAATGGTAAAAGCACCAGTAAAGAAGGAATCTTCATTATCCAGTGTGTCTGGCCTTGCTGGAAGTTTTAAAAGGCAATTCAGTACATTTATGGGCATCACAACCATCTGAAAAATATGCCACAATTATGGTGGGTCTGTCAAAGAATCAGAAAAGGAAATGATATTATTTTAACCTTTGTTTTTAAAAGCCATTTATGTGACTCCGAAATCTTCTGTTTTTCAGTCCTTTTCACGTAAATTTTCTTTTTAAAGGTGTCTGTTTTTTTCCTTCAAAAGATACCTGTAGTTAGACTAAGAAGTCTGTATGTGGTTACCTAAACATATGGCCTGACTTAAAAAAGAAAAATCCACATCTGTCTTGCAGCATACTGAAACATTCCTGCTTGCTTCTTTTTCTTAGTATTTCTCATTCAAGAAAAACCGAGTGATTGAAAAAACGTTAATCTAATCTGCTCTAAAGTAATCTAATCTCCTAGTTCATCCTTTTAAAGTTGATAGTCCATGGATTATCTGCGGAAGAAATGAGAGAAAAATGTCATAATCACAGTGATACTTTTTCAAAAGAAACACTGAAAGGAAAAGGAAAGGTCTGTATCTAAGTTTTCTGTTCAAAGGTAATTGAACCACTGAGATCAACAAGTCGTTAGTTAACTTTGGCATAGCTAGCATTTCAAAACTTTCAAAACTTACCTTCTTTGTAAAGAAGATTTTCTACCTTTTGAGAGAGATCTGAATTTTACACAGCAATTTTGCACTCATAATTGTGTAACTGAAAAGGTGTTGGGTTCTCTGTCCATATCTGCCAATTTATTTACTGGTTTCAGAAATTCTTTAAATTTAGAGTGCTTTAGAAATAAGGAGGTATGAACTTGTGTGGTATAAAAGGCTCTCTTAAAATGGATTGTAGATTTGGGAGTATCTTATTTCCTGAGGCAACAGCACTTTTGTGTTTAACAGTGATGTGTTTCATGGTTTGCAAATTTAAATGATGAAATTTGCCTCCCCATCGACAGAGATTGACACTTGGCTTGCACACGTATTATGCCAATAGATACAGAAATCTATTATACTAATCTAATGAGAATTTTTTGAAATAGAGATAAAATTAATATTTAGAATGAAAATTATTTTTCCTGTCCTTTCCTCTGGTTTATTTCCTTATCTGTGGGCTGAGCCTGCCCCTGAGCAAGCATTATTTATAGGTGGGATGGCTTGCAAAAAAGGATGGCTGAGAATTATTGCAAACTATGTTTCAGAAATCTTTCCATACTGAATTCAGAGTTTTCATGTCAGAGATGTGAACCTTTTAATCACTTAACTTTTAGAAAGTTGTGTGACTTCTGTGATGATTTTGAGTACATAATTTGAGCCTCCTGTGGTTAAAAACATGGCTTTCTCAGGAATTGATTAATTTAAAATATGCAGATATAATAATCTCTACCATGCATATAACATTTGTTGGACGGAGGAATATCGACTGTGGTAAAATTATAGGGGTTTTTTCTGTTACACTGATCATGTATTTTGTATTTAATGTGTGCAAACAGTCTAATAGAAAGTAAGCAGAAAGAATTGAATAATAATTGATGCCACGGTGAGGCTATTACTCATTATCGCTTCTCGTGAACATCACAGCGAAATACACTCTAGATGACATAATAAAATTAGCTGCTATGAATTTCAAAGAAAATCCTACATATCAGTTTTACATACAGAATTATTGTGATACATACTAAAGTTGTACTATGAGAACTCTTGAAAACGCTTGCAGCCAATTGACTTCATATTTCAGGTCTGAGTTGTGGTAGTACACGATACTACTCGGATTAAAGATGAAAGAAAAATCTGCTACTGAAACTTGCATTCCGGTGTTAATAACTTAAACTGTGACCAGAATAAAATGTATTTCTAAGCATACAAATATGCATTGCCAAAGAAAATATCTTCCCTAATCTGACTGCAGCTGGTAGTTAAATAAAATTGCTGAATATCTAAAATAAAACAGTTTTACGGTGTTAAATAAAATAGAATTTTGGTTTGTTATTGAAGTTCTATAGGCTACACATTTTTATAATTATGTGGGCAGTTTTTCTTTAATCAGCCCTTAAAATATTTATTATGGTAGGTATATTTTACATTATTAAAACCAGGTCCTCCTTACTGACATTTTAAAACATTTTCTGGGGGAAAAAAAAAAAAACAAAACAAACCTGGTTGTTTGCATATGTTTCAGTGCTTTAGTGCTTTACTGTGGGATGTAGTTCTGCATAAGTTAGTCCTGCTCTGAGTCATGGACTGGGAGTGCTGCTAAAAATATGATGAAGATCACTTACACCTGTGAAAGTAAATCAGATTTATTTGACTGCAAAAGCCCTGTGCAATATTTAAAATTCATTGCAAGTGTGAAATCTTGGTCCTTTATATGTGTGCTAACAGGTATCGTGCCAGCTGCAGGCAGTGGCCCAGTGCTCACTGCCTTGTGAGTTACCTGGCACTTTGAGTATGAGAGGTATGAGGGCCAGTTATCAGCCCTTGTGTAACATGTATCTTAATACAGTCCTGCTTTGCAATACTTCAGGTTAGTAGCACTGAGAGGCATGAAAATTGAGCCAGTGATTGCAGTGTTTCAAAACAAGGCTGAAATAAATTACGAGATACATAAGGGCCAATATATAGGCTACTTCTATTCTTGACTGACTGTGAAAACATTAACATCACAGCCATTGCAGTGAAAGTAAACACTTGAAATGCTGATTGGAACCATCAGGAAGAAAGAGCTATAAAAGTGTGGGATAACATTAGGAAAGGCTGGGCTTCATGGTTTACTGGGTATATAGATCTGACAAGCCATTCAATTGTGACTGAGTTAAACACATGTACATTTCCTTTACTTTCCTCTTTGTCACAAGCAGAGGGAGGAAAGTCTCTTCAATTCAGCCGTAGGAAGTGATATGAAGCATGTTCTCCCTGAGAGGAAAAATACAGCCTAAGTAATATTAAAACATCCCAAAGCTGCCTTCTGTCATAACTAAAGTCCCTTCTGATACTGGCTGGAATGGAGTCTCACTGGATATCACAAATGTGCTAATTTGAATAGAGCAAACAGCATCATTTTCAACAAAACCTGAAGGTGGTATCTTCTCCCTTTGCCCCTTGATATCAGTTGAGGGCTGGAAGAAAACACTGTTTCTCTTAGAGAATTGTCATTTAGGCCCACTTCAATTGCTGGAGCCTTAACAATTTGCTTGGAAATAGCTGCACCGTACAACAGCTTTATTTCTTGTAACTGACAGTTTCTGCAAAGGCGTAAAGACAAATTTCTGACTGTATTCCAGGCAGCTTCATCGTTTAGGAGTCCTACGTGTTCATCATACCTTTCTCCAGTCAGTTGCAAAATGCTCTAATCTGTGCTTGCTTTTAATTTTGTCATAATTTACTAGCAGTAGATATATTAAAACATGAAGCAGTTGAGGAAGATGACTGAGATAAGGGTTTCAAATTACTATGAAGTTTGACTTGGCAGCTAAAGTGATTAAAAGTAATCATATTGTAACATGTCTTTGTGTCTCCCCTGGAGGAAGTGGCAATGCTTGTGCTTCCTGGAACCTTAGGGTATACAAATCAAAAGGAAAAAGAATGGAGAAGTATGGCTACAGATTTTACTGGCAATTTTCAAGTTTGAAAATAGTGAAATAAATATTGTTTTGATGCTTCCAAAATGGAAGAATAGCTCTTAGGTTTTTTAAATGGTAAAATCTTTCTGTTTTTTGGTGGGGGAAGGTTATGTTCCTAAATTCGTGACTGGACTGAGTTACATGAATGATGTTGAATTGCTGGAATACATCAATCATGAAAAATCAAACCAGTCATCACATTAAGCTTCCTATATAGGTGACTTTGTTTTCCTGTCCATTTTGACAAAACATTTTTTTTAGATAACAAGAAATTATAGTAAAAACTAATTTTGGGGGAGATGTGTGGCAGTGTGCTGCTTTTATAATCTTCTTTTACTATCGTGTTTGCAAAACTCACAGGTTTACAGTAGCCATTCTGCTAAAGAGTCATGTCTGTGTTTTGTCCTAAAGATGAATATGAATTGTACTATTGCTGCATAATTTCTTATGGGCCGAGAAGGATGTGCTTGTGCTACTGTTCTTCTGGACTGTTTTCCCTGCTTTCTCATTTGTACTTGGCGATGTGAGCTGTAGCTCTCTAGAAGATCATTAAGATCATTAACAGATCTTGGGGATATTTTCACAGCTGTGCCCACTCTTCCTTTAATTTTTGTGTGCCTTGGCGATGGCATGGGAGAGAAATAATGGCTTTTGATTAACAAAGAAATGCATAATCTTGTGCTCTGTGTTTATGGATTTTAAATAATCCTATGTTGAAACTCAAGAATGTTACATCAACAGAAGGCATGATACCTCTGTCATGCAGTGCTGGGGACTGTGCCCACCATAGCAAAGAGTGTTAATTAGAGAAAGTAGAGCAATGAGGGCTTAGAATTTTCTCAGTTCTCACAGTAAATCATATCTGTTATTTTAGAAAGTTTTCAAATTGTAAAAGCTTTTTGCAAAAGGTTGTCCAGTGTCTAATAACCCTACAGTCCTGATGTCAGTGCCTACGCAAGCAGGCTTTCTGGTTTACTTTGCACTTCCCCATATACAATGCAAACAGATAGCTAATGACTGGGTAAATACAATGGGAATGTACTTTGTGCACTGTGTGTTCTGAGCTTGAGTGTTTTGGTCTTTATTTTGTTTGCCTATTTTTGTATTCTTTCACAAGCACATTTTGTAATGATGGGATATTACAGAGTTTCTGGTACAGTACAGAGGAATAACACAAGGCATGTATTGTGCTCACACTCTTTAAATCTGAAATCTTTGCTGATGCCAATTATTTTTGGATTTTATTCTTCTGAACTAATATAGTATGAACAGGGGTTATGTGTTATGATTCATTAGCACAAGAGTGTTCATTTAAAGCAGAAAAAAAACCTGACAAAAATGTGTCTGTCAGACTTCGGCCTATCTGTTTTCCTTTCCTAGCTTTTAAATTTATTTTTTAAATTAAAATCCATGAAAAGTCCAAATACATGAAAGAAAAGACAGTGAGAGCTGAGGAAGAAGTCATTAGCTGAGAACTACTTACAGTTGTAGTACTAACCCATGAGGATTACATTTGTGTCATGTAAAGAATATGATTTTCAAAACCATGAAACAAAGACATTGAAAGCAAAGTCTTTAAAACCAGTCTGATCTTAGACTTGTTAATACAGCCCAGAATGCCATTACCTGCTCTTGCTGGAAGTGCCTGATGCTACCTGTCATGCAGCTCATTGCCTGACAGGATTTCCAATGTCTTTTCCACAGAGCTGCTTTCCAGCCAGGTGCCCTGAGCTTGCAGTGGTACACAGGGTGCTTGGGGACTGGGTGTAGGACTTGTTGTGCTCCATGAGGTGCTTGTCATTCCATTTTTCTGTGTGATGAAGTGCCTCTGAATAGCTGCTTCATGTCCCAGCTTATCAGTCCTTCCCCCCGCCATGTTTGTTCCCCCTGTATTTTAGCTATGTGTGCTCCATCCCTGAAGATTGGTGATAAAGCTGTTGGTGAGCACTGATCCCCAAGGAACATGTCTACTAATCACCTGCCTATTAGATTTTGTTCTGCTGATCACCACCCTTTGAACCTGACTGATCCAGACAGTTTTCCAGCAATGCTCATTTTTGCAACTTGTGTTTCACCAGCTTGACTAAAGGAAGGCTGTTGATAGCCTTGCTGAAATCCTGGTAGAACAGTATGTACTCTTCTCCCCTTGTCCCTTATCTTTGACATCTCATGTTAGAAGGCAGTCATGTTGATCAGGCAAGATTTGCCCTTGTTTAATTCATGTTGACTGTTCCCAAACAACTTTTGCTCTTAGACATGGCATTGAGAATGATTTGCTCTGTCTTTCTAGAAACTTGATCTTAGGCTGACTGGCTTACAACTGTAGATTCACATTTCTGTAGATCTTCCTTGCCCTGCGTAAAAAATATGAATGAATTATATTGCTCTGTAGATCACATCCCTACTGTGTCTGATTCCTACAATCATACAGGATTTGAGGAAGAAATCAGCTTTTATAAGTCTTTCTGTGGTACCAGGGAGTCCCTCTAAGCAAAAACCCCAACCCTGTGTCAACCACCTGATTTAGTTGAAAGGTCATGCTGGGTTTTGTTTATACAGTACCCAGTGGCCTGAACAGAATGGATTGGCAGAAGTGCATGGGCTAGTCTATTCTTACATAACTAATTTTCCTAATTAATTTAGAATATTATGGTGGAAAGAAAAGAAAACTAATTATAGCATTTCTGAAAAAAAAAACCATTGCCAGTCAAGGCCTGGCAGTTATTGTGTCAATATGAAAAGCTGCAGTGACCATATGAGACCGGAATGCTTTTGCTATGTATTGTGTTAACATCTTTCACTACCTAAATTACCTCTCATCTGGTCTGTCAAGCCCAGTCGTCATCAAACAGGTCAATTTGGGTTTTCTTTGAACATTCGCTTGACATACTTTAAGTTGCAAACAGTGACACTTCAAGATACTTCGAAAAGATAAGCTGAATTAATATTTTATTATTTTTGAAGGAAGGAGGGTATTTATTTTGGAAGTCTGGTAGGCTTCATATCCTGCAGAGATGCATGGTTTTTAGCATCAGATTTCTCTGAAGGTTTTTTTTTTTACACTGCATTCCTTTGCAACAGCTGGAATTGGGCTCAAAAGGTAGACGAATGGAACAGTGCTCAGAAGGAAATTTGGAAAATTTTCTCTCCTAGACTCCTGGTTTGTATATTGCTGGCTGATTTAGATATAAGGGGACTTTGGTTTGGAAAACCTGTGATGTGTTTGTGTGGGAAAAATTAGCAAGAGAAGCAGCAGAGCATTGGAGCGTGGGTGTCCGTCTCTTATCTAGGATTGTTTGACCATATTTCTCCTGATCCTTGATGCTAGATAAGCCTTGACTGCTGTTGACAAACGGCTTTTGCTTTACCTCTTACTTCTATAAAGTCTTAGTGTATGAATCCATTTTATCTTCGGGATTACTGGAAGCTGTCTGTGTGAAACAGAATGGTTCTGTATGGGGCAGTGGACTGGATGTTCTGGAGAACACTTCAGATCTCCACATTATCAAGTCACATGACCCTGTTGCATAATTAAAGATTAGTTTTTATTGTTTTTTCTTACTCTCTGTTTTTAGTGTACCTTTCTTATTTTAATTTTTGCCCTTTCTCATATTCAGCACTGTTCAGTTATTTTAGCAGCTCTTTCAAATATTCCTGGGAGTAAAGCAATCATATGGTCTAATTTACAAGAAAATATTTTAAAATTATCTAAGGAAAACCTGTAATGGTAAACTGATTTGTTTTTAACTCAGGCCATAAAAATAATTAGAGAAGCATTTTGAAGTTGCAAGTAAACCTGTTACTGTCTAAAGATGCATTGCAGAGTAAGCAAGGGCACTCTTAAGGGATTTTGCAGAATGCAGCACAAAGTCTTTCCAGAAGCTGCAGAGGTGCAGTGACTTAGAATGCAGGGGATATCCCCTAAACCTTGGCAGTATTGGCAAGGAGCTAATTGATCTTGCTGAGACTTCTGCTCTAGGTGGGTGCTCATCAACAAATATTGTATAGTTGTATTGAATTACTGTTTAACTGAGCTCCACTGCTCATGTAATTTACCTCCACTTGGCATCAGTGCAATCAATAAAAATGTCAACAACTGAAAATAAGTTCTTTAAACTTTGAGTTGTTATATAAAGCTTGCTAGCTTCACTTACAAATGATAGCAACATATAATCTTTATAACTGAGATGTGTTGCTTGGTATCTGTTTATTTTGCATTACTTAAAAATTGTTTAATAACAGTCAAAGAAAATGTTGAATTCATTACATTTGTGACTACTTTATATTCTTATGCTGCATATATCTATACTTGACTGGGAATGTCCTCCAAAGACAAATGTGCTGCTTCTGTAATTGAATATAAGTGAGTAGTTTACATTGTATTGTGGATAGATAATTTCTTAATTTGAACTACTTTGTCAGGCATAGTTTTAATTGATTAAGGTCAGATTTTAATCTATTTTTTTGATAGCAGATGAAACAGGATTTTACACAGAAGAGCTGACCCTTCTCTAAAACCAATTGACATGTGCAGAGGGTGTTTAATCTGTGCTGTATCTTACATTTGGTGCTAGGTTAGGATGCCTCACTTAAACTGAAGTTAGGGAGAAGTATCACTCTTAGAGGGAGTAATAACAGACAGCTGAACTAAACAGAGCAAACTGCACAACTTACAATAGACAGTTTTTGAATTCCATGTCTGGTAAGAATTACATGCTGAAAATCCATAATTTCGGGTAAGGAGTGCTAATGTCATCTCTTCAGACAATTCATAAACATTCATAAGACAGCACATTGTTTTCAGGAGTACTTGTTCAGTTTTACTCTTTAAAGGAGACATGTTAATAAATTATTTGTGATTAGCACTTGAAGACATTCATGTTTGTCTATTCAGAATCAAACAATTTATCTCCAGATAAATGACTCTTTAACAAGTAAAGGAGGACTGCTGTGCTTTTTCAAAGAACAGTTATTAATTTAGGATAATTCAGTATTTCTAATAAAATAAAGAATGCATTTAGAACTGAGGTTAATGTTCTTATCTCTGAAGATGTGGTGTGGAGATTAGCTTTGAATTAAGAATTTTGCACTGAGGACAATATCTAATAGCTGCGTACCCAGCCCTCTGAGCTGGAAGGCAGGGAGAGGAACCTGGACGAAGATCCCATAATCCAAGGGAAATGGTCAGCGATGTACACCACATAGACACATATGAGTTTATGGATCTGGATGAGATCCACCCAAGGGTATTGAGTGAGCTAATGGAAGTGATTTCTGAGCTCTCTGAGACCTTGTTGCTCTCTACAATGACTTGTAAGGAGGTTGTAGCCTGACGGTTGGTCTCTTCTCCCATGTGACAAGAGGGTAGGACAAGAGGAAATGGCCTCAAGCTGCACCAGGGAAGGTTTAGGTTGGATATTAGGAAACATTTTTTCACTGAAGGATTGTCAAGCATTGGAGCAGGCTGCCCAGGAAAGTGGTGAAATCACCATCCCTGGAGGTATTTAAAAGATGTGTAGATGTGGCAAATTGGGACATGATTTAGAGGGAGACCTGGCAGTGCTACTTGAGTGGTTGGAGTCAATTATCTTAGAGGTCGTTTCCAACCCTATAAATTCTGTGGTTCCGTGAGCCTATTAATAAAATGTAAGTGAAGCAGAAGGACCAGCTACTCTTGAAATACCTTTGAATATATCTACATACCTATAAATTGCTATAAAATAAAGATTCACACTTAAAAATCTCGGTGAGGGAAAATCTGTGAATAAGTATTTATGATATCATAACCCAATCAAAATCACTATTTAAGCTACCATAGCATCTTTAATAAAGATCCTGCATGATCTAGCAAGATATAGTTTCCCAAGTATCCAGAAGCCTTAGTTTTATATGCCTAAAGCTCACTGGATTGTAGGAGTACCTTTTAATGGTGTCTGTGAAAAGGAAGAAGTAAAGGCTAAAGATATACTTCTTTTTTCTGAAGATGACTGCAAAAACAGCCTCTTGCCCTGTAATAGCAAATATTCCGTGGGAAGTTTGTAAGGGATATCAAACTAAATTTTCAAATCCCAGCCTTAAATTATTCTTAAAAAATGGGTAGTGTACCCTTTTAAACATTACTACATACATAAAGAGTAAGCAGTGGTGTTATCCACAATGCAGCTGAGAAATGTGAGGATTAAAAGGTTTTAAAAGCTACTTAAATAATAATTCTCTCAGATATTAAAATACAAGAAAGTGAAATAGGTCTGTCAAAAACCTGACTTGTTTAGTGTAGTGCTGTAGACAAAATAACACTTTAGCAAGTGAAAGGAAGCAGAAATTCCTTCAAATTTTTAAGTATTATTAAGAAATATACTAACAACATGAGCTTTATCAGTGTGGTGTGTTTGCTCAATGCCTGAGTTTTCAAATATCCTGAAATAGTGACAGAAATTTGGATTTCTGTGCAAAGCAATTGCTCTAATTCTAATTCTTTCACTAAGTACTGGAAATAAGCAGTATTGGAATTCAGAATAGAGTCCAAAAGGAGGACTGAGTTCAGGGGATTTCAGGAGTGTGTGCAAAGTTCAGGATTCATAAAAAGGAGAGGATACACAGTCAAGATGGTAGTCTTTAAAATGACAGATGACATTAATTCTAGAGGACAAGCATATGAAGCACAACAAAATAAGTAAGTGTGATTGAAGCTCTCATATAAAACTGGCGTTACCCTTGGCTTACTATCTTTAGTAATTGTACAGACTGAGAGGATTGCATACATAAAAATATTCACAAATTGTATTTTAAAATGCAAGAGGACTATATCAGGGAAATATATTCTGTTGTTGAAAGATGTTCTTCCATGTCACTCAAGTTTTTCCACAAGTATTTTGTTATGGAGATGTGTTGCATATGGTTGTAATTATGTTGACACTTTTCTGGGCTTTCAATTTTTTTTTCTTCATTGTGGACACAATTTCTAGAGAATGAGAATAAGATTAAGAATAAAACATACTTAATTGAAACTTTAAAGGCTGTTCTTAGATTTTTGCTCAGGTTCATAAGATCTACATTGCTATATGGGTGCCAGATTTTACAAGTGAGTGCATTTTACTATTCGGAAGACTTAAGAATAATTTCCTGCATTTGAATATTTGAAAATCCTGATGTTTGCAGTAATTTGCTCTGAAATGCTGTTGATGTTTTGATTTTATCATGTGCTGTAACCTCTAACTACTCAGTTGGTTGGAAAAGCTGATTCAGACTTAGCAGAGCAAAGTGTTTGATCCGATTGGAACCGCCGATGGTTTTGTTTCTGTAGCTGGGAAATGGTGAGCGACCCGTTACTCATTTTTTCTCCTGCAAGTCTTCACCCTTGAGTATTAAGGAGAGAAAATTCTCTCTCAGCTCAGAAATGCTTAGCATTTATAGCAAGAGAGTTGAAAAACAGGATTTTCAGCTGCTGAACATGGGTATCTGTGTTTTAAATGGAGGGAGGCCAGAGTCCTTAATCCCAGATAGATGCATTTATTTCATCTAGGCACTGAGCGATGCCATTAAATGGTGAAGTCCTGGAGCCAGAGAAAAGATCTGATCTTTGATATAAGACAAATATATCAGATATGTCAAATATATCAGATAAGCAGATAACCATGCTAATAGGCAAGTGTGTTACAGGGTTAAAAGCTGTTGAGCATTTCCCTACCACAGAGTAGTTTTATACTTTCCTTTTAACCCTGTAGCGCTTTTTGGCATGTGGGAGATTTTAGTGCTGGTTCTTTGCAATTCTTTGGCTGGATAGTTTTTAGGTATTCCTCAGTGGCTCTCTTGATTTAGACATGCTCAATGGTGTCATCTACCAGCATGATTTATGGCACTGTATGAAAAATAAAAGTTCACCTCACTATGTAGGCAACCGCCAGGATGACCAGGGCTCACGGTAATTGTGTGTTCTCTGTATGCAGTTTTGTATGTTCTTTATGACTCAGATACATTAAATTTAGTGGTGATAACTCTTTATATAAAGGAAACTTAATTTTTGATTGCATTGTTGCTTGACTGGACAATTTTCTGGGCCAGGGTACGTGAAGGGAAGTTTTGGTGCCATAAGCTCCCTCTGCAGTCACGAGGCAGCAGTCTCGGTCACACAGGGTGCCCGGGGTCTGCCATGCCCTGCAGGGGCCCTCTCTTCTCCTCAAATTGTGAGGAGGTTTTGGACAACTGGCTCAAACCAGATGCTGGCTCTAAAATAGCCAGTTGAGGTTAGAAACTGCCCACTCTCTTGGACAGATTTCAGACGTTTTGTTGACAAAACAGTTTTAAATTAAATATTTTACTGTCCAAATGCATCTTGAAGTGCTTTCAGGTAATACTGAGCTGTGGTTGTTGCCTTTTTCCTCTGGGTAGTACAATAACACAAATTTGTTCAGTGGCTTCTGAGTAACAAAACCTGCTTTTAGGTGTCATAAACCTGCCAAACCTGGGTATTCGGTGTTTGCTTTGTGACTTGAGGGACTGAATCGTACTGCCCAAGGTTGGAGAGTGATCATTATGCCATCCCTGCCTGCTCAGCGGAGGGGAGGGCTCTGTCCCCCCTGGAGATGCCCCCTAACTGTGGGGGCTCCACCCAGGGGAGCTTTGCCAGTCACTGCAGTGGACTTACATCTCGAGATGTGTCCTGAGGGAAGTGGGAGTTTTGGATCTGGAAGTTGCCCGGAGAATTTGCAGGTGTTTGGCACTTGAATTCAGAAATAAAAGTGGAAGAGGGCCCACAGAATTGATTTTATTGAGTGGAACAGATGGCTTTTCTCAGGGCCCACTTCCAGAGCAGCAGCTGAAGCAGACTGGTCACTGTCTTCGAATGAATTGAATTACAATAAGTATAAAGCAAAATCAGTTGTTTTAGCTCTTACAGTTTTTGACCAGATACTGCAGAAATGTGAATATTTGATGACGTGGATGCCTATCTTCCTATATAGCCAAAATACCCAGGGAGCTGAACTGGAGTCCTTGCCTGAGGGCACAAAAACCGAACTGAGGAGTTGTTTTAAAAATGAAATGTTTCTTGCTTTTAGTCTGCAGTTTAGTGAGCTGTAACATGTTCTAGCAGTAAAATAAGTAAAAGTAAGAGAGTTTAATGCCTTAGCACGTTTTGTACTGTTTCTTTCACAAAAAATTTCAGAACTAACCCTTTGTGATTATTGCTGTCACCTCTGACTGAAATCTGGGTTTTAAGTAAACGTGGGGAAGCATTTCAAAACTCACAGGGCTGGAATCATTAATGTCTATGCAACTTTATTTATTTTCTTGACAATTCCGAACCAGTCACTTTGTTTACATTGTAGAAAAAATTCAGAATGGTGATTAGTGGAAGTAATAATGGAAGAATTTAGTGAGCTTATTTATATAATAAATTTATATTAGTAACAATTATGAAATATATTACAGAGAAAATGTATGGGTTTGTTTTTGCTTCAGTAATACAGTATGTTTCTTTGCATACTTTGATACTAAAAAGCAATAGATTACCTCTAATTCTCTTTATGCACCAAGCATATTTGCAAATTTTTAAAGCTTAAATTTCTATAAACACAGCATAAGATGATTGCAATCTGAATTAATTGCTTCCATGTAGTCTGGTTTGTAGTAGCACTACAGCTTTAAAATCTGAAAGGCATTCTCATGCCTATTTCATAGCATGAAATTTAACAGTGAATTATGGAACATACATTCAGAACTTAAAGACTGGACTGTTATTTTAAATAGTTTCTTTTGGTACGAAATCAATATGTTTATAATTTATTACTTTTTAAAAATTATTAAATTTAATTCTAAAGATCAGAAAAATGTTGACTATATTAGTAATCATCCTTCAGAAATAAACCCATAACTTTTGATTTAAAAAACCCACTGATTGATACACTGTAAAGCATAAAAATTAGTTTTCCATACCTTAAAAATATGATAATAATTATTTTATGGTATGTGGAACTCTGTATATTTAATTTTTTACATTTTAACTCTTTTATATAACTTATGGCGAAAGGAGAAATTATTCTTTCTACAGCTGTTCATAGGTTTTATAATCAAAGCCACGTTTAAATAATACAATAGAAACTTAACGGGACTATGTATGTATTTTTGCCAAATAATGTAATTAATTCATTGCAAAATACATTAGAGTATAATATAATTATAAAAATGCACAAACTTTAAAATTAAATGCAGTCATCTTAATTTAAAACAATTTACTGTATGTGAATAGTCTGCTAGCTGAAGTTGAAACACAAGTTTAGTTCCATGTGCTTTATAATCTGATCTCAATGTACAAAATCTTTGGAGCAATATAAACATATGTGTAAATGAATTGTTTTAACATTCAATTTTTATGGTATAATTCCTCTGAATCATGAAACCTCAGACCTAAGACGTTCCGTCAGGGAGGCAGAAATAATGGTAACAGTGATATCCAAAAGCATACAAGAAATGGTTGATGAGGCCAAAGACAACTCACGTGGTGTTCCTGCAAAAACTTGAAGGGAAAAAAAAAAAGGCAGAAAACCCCACTCCTTAAATCCTGCATTATAATGTGAAATCTCCATGCTTTTGTTGGACAGCTGAGATGGATGAATTGTATTTTAGGATTGGCTGCTGCTCTAAATACAGTCAAACTTACACTGTTGAGTATTGCCACAGGAAAAAAGTTATCTGCAGGCCCAAGTTTCGGTAATTAAATCCTGGAAGGCCCCTTGGGTGGCTAGCATTGACTGGTGTTATTCCAAAGAAACAAGCATTGCAATTCATTTATGAAATATTCAAGTAGAAATATGATGTATCTGTCCCTTTGCCTAACATAGTTTCAATATTTTTCTTCAAGATAAACTGTAAAAGATGTTCAGACTCTTACATTTGAATACCTCTGTAAGTCATACTTAGATCCAAGACATTAATGGTAGAAGAAGAAGACAGATGAAACTTGCTGAGGACCTGGAGGAGGAATAGCCAGTTCTACTGGGGCTGCTAATGTGTAGTCCCTGGCAATCTATTATTTCAATCAAGCAGGAAGCTAATTACGTGCAACACTTCCATTCTTTAGCAAAAAAAAAAAAAAAGATAAAGTGCCTCTATTTTAAGACTGAACATGGTCTTTTTGGCAAAAACTGTTCTGTCAGAAAATGCCAATGTCAAATCTTTTTGCCAGTTTTAGCAGGAGGTTTTTCAGGAAATACTAGTTCTGTCTTTCTGACAAACTTGGTGTTCTTGGTTGAAAGTTTGAGCTTTGTCCCTGGACTGTTTTCTGTTTTGTGTTCATGTCCATTGGATAAAATGCTTATGTGAGGAGCATGGGGGTTCGGGAGCTGCCATCCCTGAGATAAGCACCCTGGCCTTGGGCAGAAGTGCCCTACTTGTGCTCCTTTCTTTGCTGCTCAATGGCACTGTGACTTTTGGGGTGCTGCAAAGAGAATGCCCCTCTTTCAAATTTTACCCGTCTCTGTGGTTATTTGTTATTCATGGGAGTGCTTAAAAAATTAGACTTTGTTGTTTGTTTGTTTATTTGCTTGTTGTAGAATAGCTTCAGATTCCTTACTTTGGGATTAGGTTCCAAACATCAGATTCTTGCTGGCCTGGCCACCACCTTGCATTAGGAATGCTGTATGGCTGAGGGTAAGAAATAGTGATTATAAAAAGCTAGCATTGAATATTGTGTATTGTAGGTGTCACAATACACATTCTGTGTACTGTAGGTGTCGAGTTCAAGTCTGCACATGCATATGTCTGAGTCAACCACAAAATATATTGATATTGATGGAATTCATGTCATTATATGCTAATAAATATATTGATGGACTTATCTCTATTCAGTCCCAACGGGCAGAAGTGAAAGTAGACAAAATGTCTCTTAAATATGAGTTGTAACACCATATATTGCTATGTGTTGAGTCAGAAAATTGTTCCCATTTATTCAGAATGCCTCAGGTAAGCAATTTGTCTCCAGAATGCATTGAGAATATTTCAGATGTGCAAGGAACCTGGTAAGTAATACAGAGGAAGCAATCCACTGTTACTCAAAAATCAAATTACATCATCAGTGTTGCATCACCAAGCCAGTTTTAGTAGCTTTTCTCTGAGAGGAATCCTACTTAGTTGAACCAAAATTGAAAAATCTACTTCCCCCTGAGGCAAAATCCTCTAATTACTGTGTATTTAATCACTGTCTATATTCAGAATACTAAGAAAAGGATTTCTTATACAAGTAAGCATGATGGGATTATGTGAATAAATGTGGATGTTACCATCTTTGCACAATTTATAAAGAAACTTTTAAGGATTTAAGGTTGTTTAAGGATTGAAATTCTGATTTAACTTTGAGTAGGAAGATCTGAATTTACCCCATTTTTATATGAAGTTTTGAGCTAGTTGAGGGAAACATTTGGCTCTAAATACTGTATGTAACATTATATATGGATTTAGAAGTTTCAAGAAGCCAGTGTGTTTACCAAAATAATAGGAGCAATTTCAGAAGTCACCTAATGAATGGCATTTGTTTTCCTTTTATATGTTTGATTACCTGCAATCTTCATGCACCTGTAAAGCTGGATATTATAACAACTTTGAATTCCAGGTAGTTGAGTAATTTGAAAGATCTGAAGACCTTTTACTGTGCGTGTACTGACAATATATGTTGTCCTGTTTTTTATGTCCATAAAGATTTTACCACCTTTGGCAGTGGATCAGGACTGAAAAGAGAGGGAAATATGGATCGATTTTTCAAGTATCATTGTCTCTTTCACTGTTATGGGTGGACACTTACTGAGTACTACAGATTTTGCCATGGTCTACCTTCTGCAATAATTCCATTTAATTGTGAAAGTTTGTCTCATCTCTATGGCTGTGTAAAGACAGCCACTGCAATGAGGTGTCATGGATTTGAATTTTTCTTAATAATTACTCAGTTGGGATTGATCTAAAAGTTGTGTTTCTAATCTATGCACTACAGGTCTCCTTTATAGTCAGTAAGGATTAATATCTTCAAAGGATGGTACATGTCATTTTAGAGTAATTATCCCTGTGGAGAGATTTGAAACCTTTTAGCAGTGCCTGAGAACTAGAGATCCTGATTATCTCCTAAAATTGTCTCCCTTTCAAGAACATAAATAGCTTTACTTGATTTTTAATGGTAACAAGCTAATGAATTACACACAGAACTGCCTGTGTTACCCCTAACTGATTCTTTGGTTGGGGGGAAATCAGAAAGAAAGAAGTCTTGAAAACAGTTGTAATAATTTAGAAAACTTAAATAATTAAGAAGACTTTCAAAAGATTTTGGAATAAAGGAAACCATTGTATTCAATATGAAAACTGCAAAGCAGCAACTTGAATTTCAGCATACTGTGGTCACGGAGCCACAGCAAATCTCAGCTCTTGATTTGTTCAGTCACTGGGTCTTCTAGGCTGAAGTTGTTTATTAACCACTACAAGCTAAGCTTTTCTTTCTCTATAATTTGTGGTGATCACTAAAATAAGTAGAAATGCCTTGAAAAATTATATACTGTTCAGAGAAAGATGCTTAAACCTCTATTTTTGTAGAACATTCAAAGTAATATTGATTTTACAATGGATAGGAAAGTATGAAGTCAACAAACCCCATAATTTCTGGAGTATCCCTGAATTCATAGCAGAAACAAACCAGGAAAATAATGTTATGCGTGAACTTTATTTCATGACTTTTTTTTTAAAGTCAACCACAAAAGAAGACATTTGATAACATTTCTTGTCTTGATCAAGAAAAAGTACAATGTCAAACACTTAAACTGGATCTTTAGCGATCTAAACCCTTATCAGCAGCGTCTGCATGTTTCATTCTTAGCAGTTGTAATAGTTGTTAGCAGGATTGGTTGACTGTGTTTCTACCATCTGGCAAGTGAAAAATCTCACCAAATACAGTGAGAAAAGCTCATAATAACTTCAGTACTGGCTGGACTTTTTGGAATACTGTTTTTCAGTTTTGACAGCTAATAACTCACTTCTAAAAGCATGAAGTACTAATTTTCTTGTGTTACTGTGCTCTGATAAAAATGTTGTCAGGCTAATGTTTTCAAAACTTAATTTGTCAGTGAATTTGCTGGGCTTTATACAGTGAGTATAGATTGTGCCAGATTACCCTGACAGATTAGATCCTGACTTTACAAAATCTTGTCAGTACAAGAACTGCAAGGTATATGATGTGGGGATTGTGGTATGGTGGGCTCTCAAACATATTACCAAGCTGTAAAGAGTAGCATTTTTTAAGACTTGGTTAGGTCTTAACATTCTTGTAGTTTCTTAGTTACAAACCCCAGAATTCTGAAGTCACAAAGTCAGTCTATTATCGATATAGTAAAAATTAGAATCATATAATGAACCTGGCTTATATTGAGGGTGTCAGAAGCAGAGTTTCTACATGGCTAGAAACTACTACCTTATTTAAGCATAAGCTTATAAATGATTAGTTGGGTGAAAGAGGAAGAGCTGGTGTATCAGTTGGCTTCAGCTCAGTTATATATCCTGCAGATGGATAAAAAGACAAGTGTGTTTGGAGGGGCCCTTATGGTAGAAATAGTAAGAACTTACTTTGTTGTAGAAGACAGTGGTGTGGTGAACTGATTTTTTAAAAAAAGTATTGAAACCAGACGACGTGAGTCAGGAGATGTTAGGGTTATCAGAAGCTGTGGAGAGCTTGCTCTATAAAAATAGCTTAATGGTGCCTGCCTTCTTCCCACTATCAGAAGGAAGAGTAGAGGAATGTAAGTCCTGTTTATAAATTTACTGGAAAAATAAACAAAGGTAACCAGCAGAAAAGTGTTTGCTAAAGTAATACTGGGGGAAAACTATATATGAATGAATCTGAAATGAATAGCTTGAAATTAGAAAGAGTTTCAAGATGACCAAAAGCCAATAACCACATTACGGCATTGTCACCACAATAGAGTACAATACAGTCAAACATGATCAATTTGTGATAGAAACTGTGGTCTTCTGTGATGGCAGAGACAGGACTTCAGTTCTAAGACCTTGCCAAGTTTTGTATCCTCATCCTTTGTCAGAAGTTTGAGGAAAAAGCCCCAACTTTAGCTGTGCATGGCCTGGTGGTCTCATTTGTTGAGAGGAAATCAGACGTATGGGCTGGTGGACACAGAAATTTCCATGACTGGATAACTGTTGTTTAAAAATGTGCTTTGATTTTGTGGTTGCCCAGCTGGGAGAGCACATCAGTGTAAGTGCACCTAATCCCTTACTTCTGACATCAGTAGTGGCTTTAGTATGACAGGAAACCTGACTCAAGCAGTGGTGAGTTTGGTCACTAGCAAAGGAAATAAAATCTCAGATTTTCACAGAATTCTACATTTTCGGTTTTCCCTTTATGCTTCCTGTTGTATGTCTGTGATGGCAGGATGCTACTGTACAATCGCAGTACTGGATACTGGATGAAGCCAGAAGCCCAATGTACTTCAAGAACTATGTTAAAAATTGAAAAAAAATCTGACATAGGGAACACTAATTCTTAAATAATCCTGCATTAGCAGAATACTGGTGGAGTTATTTTTTTCAGGGCAGATGTGAAGTAGGATTGCTGTTTAATAATTAGCTTAATAAAATCAGACTGTGTAAATAGTAAATTAATGTCCATTTGTACTATAGTTCTCTTTTATATTTATGATATTCTGATTTTATGTATTATGCTATTGAATGCCATTTGTTAGAGATGTCTGTCCAGTGGAGTCCTAATGGATTGAGTTCTGCAAAAATTTTAGTTAGTGAATAAGCTGAGAATTTCTCTCAAGTATTTACATGAGGGAAATGCTGTTTTTTTTACTGTTTAGCAGCCACATGGGGGGAAAAGAAAATCTCAGTTTGAACTCTATTGCAATTTTCCTTTTGCAGTATTACCAATAGCTTATTTTTGCATTTCATTCATGGCAATTTTATGTTCAGTGCTAACCGAAATGAAAAAGAAGAAAATTATGAGAGGTGCTTCACAGTAACTAAGACAGCTATGTAGGTATTTTACTTTGTTTCTTCATTAAGAAGAAATGTGCAATTGATAACATTGGTGGAAGACATAGGTTAGGTTATATAAAAGATTTATAGTTTCTACTTAAAAGCAATAAGTTCGTTAGTGGGGTAAAAATTGAAGTTGTCTATATGATTTAGTATAAAAGCAAAGTTGACATAATCATTTTAAGTATGAAATTTATTTAAATGATCTAAAACATAGACCAAGTTAAATATTTGGGCTTAATCCAATGAAAACTTCAGTGAGACTCGTAAAATATACATTTGACATCTACTGTTATATTTCTCTCTTGTGTAAAAATAATGAATTCTGTTATCTGTGTTTCTGTGTGTAATATTGCTGAATATATTGCAGGTCCCACATATTTGTTTTTATACATGCATTTCATCGACTCTTCAAAATCAGGGTAATAATTTTGAACTGTTTGTTCTGGCATAAAAGAAACTCAACATTTCATAGCCTCGGAAATATGTTATTCTTTGTCATCATTTTTGGGTCAGTTTTTAAATTAAGAGATGTAATGCTAACTGTTTATGGTCTTATTAAACATTTTAAAATAAAAGTGTTTCATTTGCAGCCCATTTCTTAGTCTTTTGTAACAGAGTTGCATTGACTTTATAGCTGCAAAAATTAATGAAATATTAATTTCTTATTTTTTTAAAGGTCTTGTTTTCATTTATTTTGTTGGCAGTTTTTCATTACACAGGAATATCAATGTAGCCTGTTTGAATAGTAATTTAGGAAATGAAGTGTAGAATGATCAAAACAATAAAAAATTGCATCTCTCTAGGAAAGAAGAAAAGCTAATTACTCTAAGAAATTCGGTAAAATAATTATTTCATGCTTTTTAGGTTAGCCTGTACCCAAAAGCTCAGTCTCCAATATAATGCATACACCTTTATATTAAAACCTCATTACATTTTTCTCCAACTTTTAAAACTTTTTCTGTAGAATAAAAATTACATCTCTTTTCTCACCACTCAGATTTCTTAACTGTTAATTTTGCCTTTATATGAGAGAACATTTATTATTCAATAAATATAGCGTTTCACTAGAATTCTTCTGCCTGAGGGCTTGAACCATCAAGCAGCTTCTGATAAATTAAATTCATAAGTAAAATTGCAGCTTGGTTTAAATAATACACCATGAAATTCCTTATATCTTTGTGTCAAGTGATCTAATAATCCCCTCCACTCTGAGCCTGTTTTGCAAAGGTGATCATGTAAAAAATTCTGGAAAGCCCAGGTGAGCCCTAACCTTCTCATGGGAGGACAGGATAGTTCCTTTGTACTTGTGTCTCCCTGGCTGCCTGGCCAAGCTGTAGGTTTGCCCTGGGAAAGGGTTTGGTGGCAGTCACAGTGACAGCATCATTCTCACTGCGCTGTCCCAAAATGCAAATGCTTCAATATAAAAAGGGAAGTGTGCTGGTTTAAATTGTTTAGTAACAGCAGCTGAAATTGCATTTCCTTTGAAGTTCATCAGTGTGTGTTGAGCGAAATACTTCTATGAGAATTTTACTGTGCCAGATACGTAGGCTGACAAGGCTGTCTTTGCAAGAATCTCTCAGCTGCCTCCACAGCTGTAAAAATAAAAATACCACTCACTGACTATTAAAACTCTTAGCAGCAAATCCTTCCAGTCACTTTTGGCATGCTGAGATTAACCAGAAAATGTTTTTACAAAATACTTAAATAAGTAATTAGAATGGTAGGTGATAAATGATGATCGAAAGGTATAAAGTCTGATTATATTGGTAGCATATTTCTAGCTTTGCTATTAAAAGGTAGGAAGTAATTAGAAGTAGGTTAGTCTTTACTGAAAAGCTTAACAAATGTTTGTTGTGCAGAACAACTGCTCATTCATGCAGAAAAATGACCTGTGATCTGCAAACATTTTCATGTAAGAATAATTTTGTGCAGGCAGTTTAGCTCTGTTGATTTCCCTTGGACTATTCAGCCGTGTTATTGTACGTGTAGCAGTTTGCAGGATCATTTACTGAACAGATCAGTTAGTAATGCCAAATGGCTAAATAAAGCAAGAACATTCAGATACTCTTGGGCCTGGGAAATCATTCTAGCTCTGGGGCTTTGGGCATGCTTTTAGAAAATATGTGGGTCCTGGAGCAAATATTTGTAATTGCCACTTAAGAAAGTGCACAGGAAACTTGGAATATCTTATAGAATAATATAATTTGTAGTGACCTTGCTGTAAGGTGGTTTGCTGCTATACAGAGGAAAAATTTCTATTTGAATAGTTTTGTCATATTCTGCATATCTAACATAATTGCCTAGGAAAAAATAATATTTCTGGTGTTTGTAGCAAAAAGGTGGGAAGTGATCATCTAGCAGATTGCAATTAATTATCAAAACCCTGACTTGCCGAAAGACGTTCTTATGATTCACTTAAAGTAGCATATTCCGTAACCTGGAAGTCAGTCCACATCCTCTTGAGTGTATCTGTCTTGTGCCCTTTATTTTGTGGAGAAGAATTGTGCTGGCTGCTGTACCTCATACTCCAAATAATGCAAATTATGCATTTACTAGGCAGAACTTAATTCCTGTCTGTGTGTTCTTCTGAACTGAATACATTTCAATTCTAGTCCTAGATTCTACCAGAGTCAATTTAAGTGGTGTAATATCTTCATACAAAGTCTTTGCCTTTTTGCATAAAACACAGGATAGGTTGTGAAGAAATAAAAATTACTTTTTATTCATTTTCATCCTTGTTGAAAAGACAATTATTAGACATAAATAAAGTTTTGGGTTTGTTTGGTTTGTGGGTTTTTTTTTTTTTTTGTTTGGTGTTGTAGATACCTTGGGAATGCCGTGCTGATTTCTTTGTGCAGTTGTGCCACCAAGACAACTCAGCCACTGACCAAGGCTCTAATTCCAACAGCTTCAAGTTAATGCTCTTGCTGTGATTATTTGTTGGAGTGGTTCTGTTGTTAACTTGATAAGGAAAATTTAACAGACCATACCAGTTGTGTACTGTTCTATTCATTTTTGAAGCTGGCTGAAATGAAATTCGAAGGCAATCTTCAAGCCTGTGTATGAATTGTTCATTTTATATTATAATATTTTATCTTTTATAGAATAAATTGACTTATTCTATAAATACTGTTTAGGTGATTTACTACTGTAAAGACAATATTTTCATTTAATTGCTTTTTGGTGGTAACAAGGCAAAGAATTACAAGAACAGACCCTTTTTCCCCCTCAATTTTTCTTCGTTTATAATTATTGAAGTATTTTGTAAGTAAAAATACAATCTCTTTTTGCAATCACAAAATAAATAATTTTAGCAGCTATTTTTCTGTATTTGACAAGATATTAATTACATAAATTCAAAGAATTTGTAACAAATAAAATGGATTATTATTAATTTGTGCTAAGTTATAAATATATAGTCCTAAAGTGATTTGAAAAAGAGAAAAATATTTGGTAGAAGTTAGAAGTTTACAACATACATCTGCAGAGTTCCCTGAGGAAAAATTGTGTCATGGTTGTAACCATCAGGAAAAGATTTATAAAAATACTTTAAGACAAAAATGGCTAAGCTGTTGGAAAAAAAAAATCCTCTAAAGAAAGAATATATAGATCTCTCTCTCTACACATATCTCAACTTGAAAATATCTTGTGGGTGCATTGTATAGTACTTATGTAGCTCATAGAAGTGACTGTTCGTAGGAATGTGACATATATATGTTGTCAAAGTAAATTATGTTTAAAATGTGTAGCATTTGGTGCTTGCAGCTGTAAAGGAAAGTACTATACTACAATTGAGAAACATACGAAAACTGAAGATGCTTGACTTTTCTGTTACAGAAGGTAGATTTTTAAAATAAGACATTATTTTTAAGCAGAAAGCAAGGGAAAAGACTTTAGTCTTTATTTAGTGTCAGCTGTATTGGATGAAATCCACAGTTTATAAAATGGAGCTTGATTGACAATGTCTTTGGAAAGCTTCTTTTGAAAATCTAAGCTATGATTTAAAGAATAGATTTTATTGTAAATGTGATCGTCGTGTTCATTATTAACCTATAGTAGGTTTCATCTTAGTTTTACAATAGCAGGTAATTTACAGTTGAAAATCCATATGTGGAAGTAATAGATAATATAGATGTAACAATCGCAAACAAAGTGATCTGAAATAAATTCTCTTAACTGTTTAAGCCCCACACTTCAGTTTATGGCAACAGCATAAATAAATCTGAATAAAAATCCAGAATAGAAAGTGAAACTCTGATGCAATAAGTTTCCCCCTGAAAAGTTCTTTAATTAAATATGTGGTTTTTAAAATTTTATAATCTGTAGATGAGATGGCAAAATTCAGAGTTCTAATTGACAGAACTGACCACAATTTAATTAAAGCTTTGCAACCTGTCACATGGATTTCTGAGTCTAAATTTTGTTATTGTCAGCCAAAAAATGAGTACATCTTGCATGAAGAATGTTCCTGTGGTTTGCCTTGTGTAATGGGCTTTATGTTTAGTCTTCTTTTTTATAATAATAGCTATAATACCAAAATAAATAGCAAGAGTTCTATCCAACTCTTCATATTCATATTAGCCTTTAATATAAACTTTTTGTTTATCATCCTTCAGAAAGTAAATTCCTGTTCTGAAAAAGAAGTTGAAAGATCAGTGGTCTCATCTAGTAGCCATCTGGCATTCTGCTAATTTTTTGGGGTACTTGTAGTGTTGCAAAATAAGAATAGTATGGGAGAGACCCTGAGGACATAAAATATTGCAGAAATAACTTACTTTTAAAGGAAAGCTTTCTCACTTAGGAAGTATTCTACACACAAGTAGAAATGAAAAATAAAAAAATCCTGTTTATGGATTTTAATCCATGCCAGCTAGAGGAGAAAAATGAAATAGATCCAAAAAATACAGAAATAAAGAAAGACTATAACAGGGGGAAAGACTGAGTTTGAATTTGTCTGATTTGCTAGCTATGCATTAAATAGTCTCATTTACCAGTACTTACTTACCAAAGTGTTTGCATTTGATGGTCTGTTTACTGTGACTGTGGAATTGTAGAGATTCCCTTCAGAGGAAGGACAGGCTGGAGCTAAAAAACTCTTTTTAACTATCTTCTTCTTGACCAGGTGCCTGAAAGCACATCCTCCAAACGGCAGATGAGATTGCTTTATTTTTCCATTTACATTGCAGATGGATGAGTAATGTTTTCTTTCAGTAATGCCCAATAATGGAGTTTTTATTTTATTTAATCCTTCTTGTACAACTGTATATCTCTGTAAATGTCTGCAGTTCTCACTCAAATATTTTTAAGAGTTTTTAACTCAGAACCCTGATTTAGCAATGAGTACCTGAATCTCTGATAAAAGTGAAATGTACTTTTAAATAAAACTAAAAGCAACTTAGATATAGTTATCTATATTAACATACTAGGATATGGTAATCTGGGGAAATGGATTGAGTGTACCACATACTGGAGGACCCATTTGACATACAATTATGTAACATCCAGCAAGACCTTGGTTTTAGCTGCTATTCTAAAAATCAAGGCATGTGATTGTTTTAAAGTGTTGTATGTGTGATGCGTTTGACTGATTGCTGTGAATTTCAGCAATCAGTCAAATGCATCACACATAGAGATTTTTACTGGGACCTGTGCTCTTAAGTTGTTTTGAAAAGTCTTAATAAGACTATATTAAGCATCAAATATTGTAATAGAATGATGTGACCAATTATATGCCTTTATATCCTAATATAATAATGTATTTTCCAGAAAGCTTTGAGTAAGAATCAGGCAAATGAAGGAAAATTGGCAAAAGTCATATTGAATAACTGAGGCCAGAGTTTGGCCTCTGCAGTTACAAAGCAGGGCAAGAAGAACAGCAATTTAATGTTTTGTTGGATTTTTTTTACATTAAGAAAAATTTAGATATATTGAACTAATAACCGTAGCTGTTGTTTCATAAACACTTACTTTTCTAACAAAATAATAATTTTTTACTTTAATTGAATTTTGGAAGTTATGGATATCCTGCTAATAGATATGACTTTTTCATACAGGTTTCCAAAACTAAACATTTTACACTGAATCAGAAATCCTATGCGTACTACTTTACTTCTAAAACCATTCAACTTTAAAGTTTTTTTCTAACATCTTTCCTAGAGAGATACCAGTTTTTTTAAACAGTCTGTCTTCTAGATAGTGGTCTGTGTTGGGCACTTGAAAACAGCACGGCAGCACTGGGAGGCCATGGGTCTAGAATGTAATTGCATGTTCTGGTGTAATGCAACTGACAGATGGATTGGGCAGTCAGTTTTGGGATGGTCCAAAAACTATTGCCTTGTCTTATTGGTCAGTGCCAACATGTGAATCAAGGTCTGTTTGGTATCAAAATTACCCTTGCCAGCAGGTCAGAGTAGGACATCATGGTCTACCTTGTGGATGGATAAAGGATTTATTACACTCTGCTTCCCAGGATTTTGTACTGATGTGAATCCTTTGCTTTACAAAGAAAAGAGTGCCTGGAAGTGGAGCTCAAAAATATTTGTATCATTTGCATATATCTTTTACCTTAGACCTACTCAGACTGTGAAGTTTTCTAGGTGAATTAATGTGCTATTAAGTGTAATTGATACTGTGTGCAATCACACAGCTTCTTGGAGTTTTTACTTTAGTTCATTGTCCAGAAAAACCTGCTTCACAATGCTGGAGTGAAAGGTTGTAATCTCAGTACCTTCTATACTGCCAAATATTGTGACGTATAGAAAGCACAGTAAGTAGAGTTAGGCAGCCAGGGACTGCAAGGCAATGTGCATTCAAAACAGTTCATCAGTCTGAGAAAATACTTAGCACTCATTTGTAGAAAAGCATAGTTTTTTCACTATTTTCCTTGTGGGCCTGGCGGAAAAGGGCCGGTAGATAATACTTCATCTTCCATTTTGCTGAGCCAAGTACAGGGGAAGTTGGCCAGGATTTCTGAGTTGCTGCACTCCATAAAGGAGAGAGCAGGAGGAGACATGTTTTATCACTTCATTTGTCTGCTTTGGAAAGCAAATACCTATACTAAAGATATGGGGAGAAAGGGAGCTGATAATTAGCATCAACATCAGTTTGGTCTGGCTAAGTTATTTCTACATGTACTTCTTGCAGATTTTTGTGGTCCATGCCATCATTCTGGTACTTGAGCGTAAGAAGATGGAAACCCCACTATTTATTTGGTTATGAAGGCTGATAATGTTACATATTTACAGGTTACTTTCAAAGTAATGTGATATTTGTAATATTTTGTGTCATTCTAGGTAAAGTAATTAAACTGTCACAAGCATTATCAAGTCCAAATCTCCAAGTAGAACACAAATTGTGCGGGGTTGAGTAGGGCATGGATTTGCTTAATGCTTAAACAGAGCCTAATAGTCTAAGATTTCAAAGAAGTTTGAATATGATGTTCCTTTTTCCAACAAATAATATGCACTCTTAGATTATATAATTTTTCTATATGTTTAAAAGTGTGACAGGAAAGAGACTCTTACTCCTTTGTTCCTAAAATATTTGTTTCTTGGCAGTTGTCTGGATGTATAGCAGATGTACTGAATATAACCTGCCTATGATTTAATGCAGCACAAATGCAGAGAATGAAAATAACATTAATACAAGTTGTTTTTTAAATAAGGACCTTTGTGCAAGAGGAAGCACTATTCTGCTTATGACTACTTATTCAGTGATATAAATAGAACTTATGAGTTTTCAGGACTGTCAGTCTGGCAAAGTTCATTTGACCCCAATTTGTGATGCAAGACTCCTGAAAATAATGTCCTCACTAACATTTATTCTGTATTTCTGTTAACAGGAGGAATGCTTTTTGAATTTAGAAGCTCCTATTGCAAGAGTATGTGGCTATGACACTCCCTTCCCTCACATCTTTGAGCCTTTCTACATCCCAGACAAATGGAAATGCTATGATGCTCTTAAAAGAATGATTAACTACTGAGCAGTAGTACAGGTGAGAAATAACAACTTGTACTGACAGGTTACCTGCAAGGGTTCTGGCAGGATAACTGCAAGGTTTGGGGCTATTGTACTACTCGTTGATTTAGTTTATTTACTACTAGTTTATTTAGTTATTTATAATAAGAATCGCCTGTTACAGCTTTGGTCCTTCCATCTTAAAGGCGTCTGAATATTTTTGAGTACTGCCATTGAAATCCGGTTTAAAATTAATTACCTTGCTTAATCAATCTGAAAATTAAGAGTCTTGAATCCTGAGAAGTGAAAAGAGTATAAAGTGAAGGGTGAAAGAAATACTTACACAGAGAATATATTTTCATCTCTATTAGAATACTCAAGAGTTACTTCATAGGCAAACCACAGTGTTAAATTTTCTAATTTTTCACTCCTCAGGGTGGCTTGTAATTGTGCAAGGTACAAATAACACTCAATTTACTCTGAATATTGGCTCTGTATTGTAAACGTACACAAACTGTTGGAAATATGTGAAGTATCTGTAGTGTCTTACAGTTCTGTTGAAGTACTACTCTTCAATATTTATTATAAAAATAATTTTTCTTTATGATCTTCAATGTAATTTGATCATGCTTGGGGATTTCTGTTTGCAGAGCACAAAGACTGTGAAGTAATAAATATTTCTGTGTCTGTTACTCACAGTCTGTAACACTTTTTGTTTCATTATGCTGTTATACTAAGTAATATTTGACTGTGGGGTGGATGACCAGGATTTAGAATTGTACTGTGGGAGAACTGCTGGTGTTTAATGACCAAAGTTTAACAATTTAGAAAATGTGTTAACACAATGTATTCTGTGCAACCTTTAATTGAACAAAGTAACCTAGTTTTGGAGATACAGTCTTGATGGATCTTGTACATGGGAAATGAAAAAAAGAAAACAACAGAATCTGTAATGGGCAGGCAGGGGATTTTGAGCTGTTGACACCAAAGACAGGAGGGCCAAGGTGGGCCCTATATTAGGGGTGCCATCTTCTGTCTGTTTTACCTCTACATTAAACTGTGAATTAAATTTAGAGCCACAGATAGAGGGTTACCAATACCATAATATTAATTTCCTTTACATGCATAGTTACTTTCAGGAGACTTTTTGGCATTCCACTCTGTTTCCCTCAACAGCAGATAGTGGAGTGCCTGTATGAGAAATGAGATTGCTACTAGTGATGCAATGTCTCCAAAAAATAATGTAGTTCTACTTTTCTCAAAAATCTCTTGTATGATTGTATCACTGAGGTAGCAGAGCATGTCATAGAATCACAGAATGTGCTGAATTGGAAGGGAGCCATCAGGGTCATTGGGTCCAGCTCCTGGCCCTGTGGAAGACACCCCAAGAGTCGCATCATATGCCTGAGAGCACTGTCCAAATGCTTCTTGTAGTCTGTCAGGCTTGGTGCTGTGACCACTTCTCTAAGATGCCTGTTCCAGGGCCCAACCACCCTCTGGGTGAAGAACCTTTCACTATTGTCGAACCTAAACCTTCCCTGACTCAGCTTCGTGTTGTTTCCTTTAGTCCTGCCTTATCATGAGTGTGAAGAGATCAGTGCCTGCCCCTCCTCTTCCCCTCACAAGGAGTTGTAACTGCAGTGAGGTCTCCCCTCAGCCTCCTCTTGTCCAGGCTGAACAGACCAAGAGCCCTCAGCTTCTCCTCACACAGCTTCCCCTCAAGGCCCTTCACCATCTTTGTTGCTCTCCTTTGGACACTCTAATAGTTTAATGTCCTTCTTACATTGTGGTGCCAAAAACTGCACATGGGACTTGAGGCAAGGCCTCCCCAGGGCAGAGCAGAGCAGGACAATCCCCTCCCTTGCCAAGCTGGTGATGCAGTTCTTAATGCACCTCATTTCCTTGGAATTAAAAGTAAAGCTGTCATCTTTTTTGTAGACTATGTAATCAGTGCTCTCTTTTTTTATAACAGTTGTCCCTGCCTTTGATCTAGGTTGAAGTAAACTCATTAAAGACTTATTTTCTTTTTTTATTTGGCACCTCTGTAACAAAGTCAGGGACTCTTACCTAAAGAGAATGGCTTGGTTGTATCTGTTCCTTGAGGCAAGTTACTGGGTCACACTTGGTAGCCTCTGATTTGTTACTTTTCAAAGGAAACCAAAGGACCAAATACTGTTATCTCTGTAAGAAAAGGGAGACGAACTGAGGGCATTTGGTGGTTCAGAGACTTAGTTAACACCTTGTTCCTCTATAAGATGGTGAAGTGAGGGAGGTATGAGCTGAAAAAATAGGTTCTGAGATTGCATGGAATTTGTGCACAATTCAGTTTCAACACAGGTTTAGTCCACACTAAACCTGATCTAAAATATTTACCTGGATTTAGCATATCAAGGAGCAGGTTTATTAGGGGTTGTCTGAAAAACAGTGTCAAGACACAGAAAACTCTGCTTTCTGCTTTGTCTAACAAAACGTCCACGTGTTGGGGCCCATAGCACCGTATCTTTTGGTTGGTGTGACTAGATGTTAGTGTCACAGAATGAGCTGCTCATAGTTTTTCTGTGTTTTTCTATGAGAGAACATTAATGTGCCTTGTTGTAAGGCATATTTCAGGGGAGTATTCCATTGTTTTTCTGTCTGCTACACATGGGTCTTACATACTTGACACAGCAGTTGCAATAGAGCTTCATTCTGCTGTCAACTCCACAGAGTTTGCCTGTAAGATAGCCCACTTATGTTTCTGAGAAATGGGAGGACTGCTTTACATTTGCTTCTTTTTGTACTCGTGGTAGCATTTGTTACTTGCCATTGGTATGGAGCGATGAGGTTATATGTTCCAAACCATCTTATATGTTGTTCTAAGAAATGGTTTTACAGTTTGTGTGGATTTGAGCACAGTCACTTCTGGATGTTAGAGGAGTTGGACCCCTTCATGTCCTACTGTTGGAGAGACAGGGGAGCTAGGGGTAGCTCCCTCTGGTGTGGTGAAGAGGGGTATAGGGTTGGCTTTTGAGTTACAGAAATGGTCAAGCTGGTGTTGTGGTTTAACCCCAGCTGGCAACTCAGCCCCACACAGCCTCTCTCATTTCCCCACAGTGGGATAGGGGAGAGAGAACTGGAAGAGTAAAAAAATCTGGGTGCTGTGGTTAATAATTTCTTAAGTTAGCATTATTATCTTAGTGTACATTTAGTTTCATTCAGCCTATGTTGACAGCATCTCACACACAGGTAGTTGCTTATCTTGAGTTTGTCAGTACAGATGGATTTTCTGCGCAAAGAGAGTGTTTGTTAATGTGTCCTGTATACCTCACCAATGAGCCAGGCAAGAGCAAAGTCTCTATCTTTCAGCTGCTTCTCAGTTATTAAAATTTGTAGCTATGTTAGGTATATGAGAAAGAGCTTCCAGGTAGGCAGCTGTGTTCCAGATAACTCTCTGTAGTTGGAAAACAGATAAAGATAAAAAAAGCAGTGAGATTAGGATGGATATACATTTCCGGGGTAAATGGAGCAGTGTCTGGCTGTTTGTTTGAAGAGGGAAGAAAAACCCTAAAAGAAGAAACAGAAGATAGCCATGAAACCGAAAAAAATAGTGACAAATTTTATAAAATATGCTCTTGTTCACAAATATGTTGAGGGCTGACTGTAGCATAGAAATGGCAGGTATTTAAGTGCTTTTCTGTTATATTTTGCAGCTTTTACTACCACATTTGCATATTTTGTTTTCTTGTCAGAGTCTGAATTTTAAACCTATTTCTTGCTAGATTACAGTTTACCTCCATGAGAGTGTGTGTGTTCATGGAGAGCCATTGTTACTGTTACAAATTTAGTCTGTAAAAATGCAGAGTTATCACACTGAACTTCATTGCAGGATTATTTTATGAGAAGTTTAATCTTGGTGCTTAAAGGTTTGGTGATGTTAGGGGATCTTAGGGGGTTGATATAAATCTATTTTTCTTTCTAAGCATGCATTTGACATTGGTTGTGGTGGGAAACAGGAAGGGACCTGGTAGGTACTTCAGTTAGTAATTGTGTCTTCCTTGTACTCCTGGCTGTTTGGCAGGGCTTCCTACTGGTTAGCTTGAGCACAGGACAACTGAACTTCCTCTCCTTGTTTGATAAATAAGATATGAGAGACTGTGCAAGATCTTTTTAACCTGAGACTAACAACAAGTTTTTTTCAATACATAAATCACAAATGTGGCAGGCTAGACTGCCTGCTTAATAAATGCTAACTGTAACCCACTAGAATAAACAACTTCCAGAAGCTTGAGTAGGACACAATATTCCTGGTTTATAATCTTTTCCTGCTGGATGACAAAAATCATGCAAGTGGCCAGTGAATCATGTCTTACTTACAACGAGTAGTCCACATATAAGATACCACCCTACTAGAGTTATGGGTTAGACTGTTAGTATGGCTGCTGCAAGTCTATACTTGCATTCAGACATTGCTGAGAATTCATGCAAGATCAATAATGAAATTATCTTTAAAAAAAATCCCTGTAAACAAGAGGGGAGTTGACTATAGTTTCTTTACCAGACCCCTCTTCTCTGTAATAGTAGAATGATAGTATATCTAGTAGAAAAAAATGCAAAACAATTGCTTAACATTCTAGAGTAGGAGGGAAGATAGTTCATAATAATTTTTTTTTTGTGTAAATGGCAATAATTAGTGGTGGTTTGACTCTAGGTATTATTTGCAGCATTTCTAATTTTTGTGAGTCTACCCTGGCAGCTTTAAAGATGTAAAATAGTATTTAATACAAAATCAGTAAGTAATTGGTAGTAATTTGTTTTAGTTCATACACCTTGAAGTTAAGACATTATGAATTTAAGAAATAAGATTACCCTGGAGTGTGCTGCCTTTTTAATGTGCAGATATTAGTTTCAGTCTTCAGATTTATAATATATTTTGTCATCTTTTTCTGCAGAGAGGAGAAGAACAACAGGGAAATACAGAAGCTGCCTTCAAAACTCTTGACATTTTAATCAGCAGACTTTTCTTTTAACTCAGCTATCCTGAATGTTCATCTTGGCTATTCTTCAGCAAGTTCAAATTTTCCTTAATTATGAAATCAGTGATGGGCAGGTGATTGTTACAGTAAGTAGTTTCAGATGTATTTAAAGATATTCCAGATGTTGAATGAAAATTGCACATTGCCCTGCTTCACTAGGTTACATCTAGACTTCAATGTGTAAATATTAGAAGCAGAATTTTATTCAATAAAACATATTACACTCATGTTGTCTCTTAGTTTTGCTATTGTTTTGGAAGAATCCAAAGAAGCTATTTGAATATGACTCTGTTTTCAATACAATAAACCTTACACAGCCAGATCAGCTTGTGTGATGGAGACCTGTTTTAAGTGATCTCATCAGTGTTTTGCTTGAGTGGCTTCATGCAAAATAGTCCCTAATACTGATTTCCCTTTCTGCAAGGGGAAGTCCATTTTTCTTGAGAAAGGAGGAGAGCTTTTTTTGCTTTGTTGCTGTGAGTGAGAGGCTTAATTGGTACATCTTTGCTGCAGTGTCCTTCCTTTTAGAATTGGAATGTGTCTGCTACTAAGCAGTTGTGCAAAAAGCAATTCCTCCTCTTTTTGCTGCTTTGCTCTCCATACAAATCAGTCTCATGCCGTATTGCTTCTTACCAAATGGGGGAAGGAGTGGGAGGCGTTGAGGAGATGGATGCCAGTAGCCAGATAATCACATTTCTGTGATTATTCATGGGGGTCTTTCTGAGAGAAGGAAGAATAACTTTGTACACAAACCTGCTCAGGACAATCCTCAAGGTGACAGCTGAAACACACCAGGGAGGAACCTGAGGAGGATAACTTCACATTCAATATCACTGGAGCTATGGAGAGTGCTAAATTGTTATCTTTTCAGGTCCTACCATTTTGTATAAGATTCTATCTTCATAGTCTGTGCATCCCCTAAAGAATCCCACACCTGATAATGAAGCTAGTTCTTAATGTATCCAATCAAAATGAGATTGTTGTCAAATTTTATAAGTCTCCTGTAAATGCTGTGTATAGAACTTGCTTATTGTCTGAAATAAGATAGATGCATTACATACTCCATAATTTTTTGCACTGGATGGAAGCTATTTTGGTCATATGAAGAAAAATGGTTTTAAAAACTATTTCTGTCTTTGTAGAACATTAATAGATATTTTAGTAACTATCGCCTAAAAATGTACTGTTACTGTATTTCAAAGCATATAAAACAGATGCAATTATAGTACTGCCTTAGTAAAATGTACTTTGGTAATTAATAGCCTTAATAAAATATACTTTGTATTTACAACTTTCACAGAAAAAAATGATTTCTAATTTAGTGCAAAGCTTAAGTTCAAGTTGCCGTATTGAAATATGGAATAATGTATTTCTTAATAAACATGTAGAAAATATTTGCTCTTAATGTGGACTGCTGCAATCTGGTTGAGGGGCAGGTTTTATGTTTTCAGTGACTGGTGTTTTGTTGGTTTTAATAGTATAAAAAATTGTTCCTTTCTCCTCTGTTTTGGGCAATAGAATATTTTTCCCTGGCAAACATGGATTAATGTTCTAAAATAGGTGCTGCCTCCAAAAGCCTGCCTAGATGGCACTATTCACTCACATAACCTGTGCTCAAGGGTGGAGGCTGTTTAAGTGCATGTTACGGAAAAATGACTTACATTGCTAAACTGGACGGGAAGGTGTATGCTGGTACATGCAAATAACTGTTTCTTATTAAGTTTCCTAATAATAAAATCCAAAGACGAGTCATATTTTCTGGTTTTTAATCACTTAGGTCTCTTAATTGGATATTCTCAGATTTAACCTGGGCAATAATTGTTTCACTTTAAGTAACTCCTAAAGGAAAAATCATGTCACTACTCCTTGCTGATAGTCCAGAAAATTAGAAATCTATCTAGTCATGCTCATTTAACACTAATTGCTGAAAATGCTTATGGTACAAAGTTTATTGCTGGGTCCTGAGATCTTCACTGAAAGGGTTGTCAAGGATTGGAACAGCCCCAGGGAAATAGGGGAATCACCATCCTGGAGGTTTTTAAAAAATGTGTAGCTTTGCCATAAGGAGTATGGTTTAGGAGTAGACTTGGTTGTGCCAGGTTAATGGTTGAACTGGAATGATCTTAGAGGTCCCTTCCAGCCTAAATTATTCTATGATTCTATGAAAGACCTACACAGCCTTCATGGGACCCCAGATTTATTAACTGCAGATGAAAGACTTGTATCCTCTTCTGTCATCTAGCTCAGTTAAGACTGTAGTGCCATAACAACCTCACAGTAATAAACAGTGCACTGATTATATAAAAATTGGATTTAAATCATTAGAGGTATTCTTCCTCGTGGAAGTGCATGTGTTTATAAGAGGATTAGCCAGTAGTACATTCTCACTGCAGTAGCCAGGAGCCTTGACACAATGACCTTCTGCTCCTACAGTCTGATAATCAATTCTGAGCCCATTAATCTTTCCAGACAGCTTTCTTGCTCCCATAGTGAAAACCCGGTGTTCCTGGTGCACTGGTGTACTGCAGAAGCTCTGTTCTAACCACATAACTTCAGAGGCAGCAACTGAAAGGAATCCATTCAGCAAGCTGGCAGAGATTGTTATCACAGAAGCTCATGGGGTTCAGTGAGCATTATATGTTCATAACAAAATAAGCTGACACAGTCTGCAAGCTCTGCCAGATTTCAGCAGAACCAAAATAAGGATGCAATTCTTTTGTAGCTCTTTTTCAGCTTAGCTGCTCTGTAAGGTACACGTTGATTAGGTATGGGAGAGCTACAGCTGACTTCAGTATAAACAAGATTTTTAGAACTTGGTTTGGTTGCTTATGCTTTGGCATCAAATACCATTTGAGACACCCTGGGGTATCCTGCATGGTCTCCATGTCTCCAGCTGCTGCTTCCATAGGTCCTATGTCTTATCTGCCAAACCCATGTGTATCTCGGGTGCCTCAAGGCATCTCAAATAGCATAGATGCTGGCATTCAGGCATCTAAATGGAGCCCTTTGTTTTCTGGAACTTTGGTTGGCTGATGTCTGACTCTTTTTCTGTGAGCTTGCAGAAAACACCAGCACTGAGATTGGTGCATTCCTTGATTTTCCAAATAAATTGCTCAAATCATCAGTATGTACATAAGGTAGGATACATGATGTTGTGTATGAAAAAAAGTATCATCTCCTGGGTGATGGGTTGATGCTGCACTGGCCTGTTGGTGCCTCAAGAATGATTTAGAGCAAAACCCCAGCCTTGGAACTGTTACCTGGCTGGATTTGGTTGCCATAAGTCACAAGGTTTCTGATGATTATCTGAAGATAACATGTAGGCAGGACCTGGTTTGATTTCAGCAAAGCCATGAGCAACACTCTTTCACAGAAAGAGTGATCAAGTACTGGAATGGCCTGCCTGGGGAGGTGGTGGAGTCACCATCCCTAGATGTGTTTAAAAAAAGACTGGATATGGCACTCGGTGCCATGGTTTAGTTGAGGTGTTAGGGCTGGGTTGGACTTGATGACCTTAAAGGTCTCTTCCAATCTAGTCATTCTGTGAATTCTGTGAACAGGAGTGAGTTAATGGGAGATGAATCCCTTTGCTTTCTTTAGGCTCTGTGTGGGATTCAGCTCAGGATTAAACCATCTAATCTAGATCTAGGTGTGTATGGCTGAGCAGAGCAGTTGAGCTGGTACTAAGTTCCTTTAAGGTTATCTTGACTCATTCTGCATGCTGAACTGACTCCACTGACTGGTTGTCTCTGCTTGGTGCCACATTAGGTGCCATAAGGTGTCCTGCCTGGCCCTCAGCTGCCTGTCAGGAAAGGTTCAGGTCACCCATCAGTCTTTGGTCACACCTGCTACTTGAGGTACATCTTTCACCATGCTCGAGTCATCTGGGGCATCATTGCTGAATGTGTGGGCAGCAGGATCTAATTCCCCAGTGGCTGTGGCTGCCATGGGATCCCAGCCCAAAGGTAGACATTAGATTCTTAACCTAGATGAAATTACTCATTCCATGCTTTTGGCAGAAGGAATAGAGTGGAGAGGAAGCACATGAAGTGTTATGTGGATGCTGGGGCCATGCACTAAGTGGTGGAAGAAGCTGGGAGAGGATGGTCTGTCCCTCAGTCCAGATACTACAAGCAGCATTGACCTAATCCATACTTAAGATCATGTAAGTCATCCCCAGCCCCCTAACAGAAGGAACTAAACCTTCTGATGAAAAGATAAACCTTCTGCCTGTTTTCATATTTCAAGGGCAACACTGAAGCAACCCCAGCCTTGATTTTATGTTACTTGCTTTGAAATTGTTTTATGGTTTTTGGTGATGTGTTTAAACCCTATTTTTGTCTGCCAAAATAATTGTGCTACTCTAAGAGCAAAAACTAGCGTCTGCTCTTGCTCATGTAGGTCTGTGGCTAGCTGTTCTACAACTGACAGTAATGTGCCACCAGTGTCTCATAAGGCGTCCCTGTTGATTCCTGTGTGTAATTAATTACTTTTATATGGTAATTAAATCATTCCTGTTTACTTGCACTCTGCTTGCAGCTGAGTACTTGCTGAAAAGAGAAATTGTCTGAATTGCCTGTGGTTGCTCTCTTGCAGTGTTGGTGAGCTCTGCCCTGCCTGAGCCACTGCTAGTTCCACTAGAGATTGTTTTTCAGTGATGACCTGGGACCTGACAGGCACTGTGTGATTCCAAGCCTGCCTGCATTTGCAGTGCACACTGTTCCACATGCAGCTCGGCTGGCTCACACTTGTTATTTGCTAGTCTAGGGGTTTGCAGGAAGGGGCAAACTCAGATATGTTTAAAATTTTTGGATGGTTTGTGCAGGAGATGCAGGGAAGGTGCCTCCAGCAGGACCCATGGCTGTAACATAGTGCTGTATGCTTTTCTGTACCATCCAGCCTGCTGCAGGGTAGTGCCTCAAGTCTAAGCTGAAGATGATTGAGATGTGTGTGTCACAAAATAAAGTGGTTTTGGGTAATTGTTTATCCCATAAAACCCAGAAAGATCATGTCTACTGTGATGATAATGTTCTAATGCCTACTGGCTTGGCCTCAGGAATTTTCAAAGATTTTCAAGAGAGTGGTGAGGCAGTGGAGGAACAAAGTGCAGCCCTGTTCATGTTCAGCTCTGATGGTTTAATGGCATCTCTTGTTGTAACCTACTGGTCCTGTGGTTTATTCACAAAACAGAATTTAGCTTGGGTAGGAAAGTGTGAGCAGGTTGGCTTTCAAATGTTAATACATAGAGAACAAAAAGGACTAAGGACAAGCTTAGCATAATCGTAACTTAGTCCTCTCAGTAATCGTAACTTAGTCCTCTCAAATGATTTTTTGTTAGTCCCCCCACCATCTCTTCAGTAAAGTTTCCCCCCGCCCTTTTTGCCAACAACCTAGTTACTCCGTCAACTACNTTTTTTTTTTTTTGGTAATAAAACCAAACTATTGTTCCTCATTTGGTGTGTTAGAGTTGAGTTAGAGGCCATTGAAGCAAGTGGATGTTGAACAGCCTTGCTAAGCAGAGCTGGTCTGAAGTCCTGGCCTCCTTCCCTTCCTGGCCCCATGCCACAACCAACCCACAACTTTCCTGGGTGTGGGGAGACTTTGCTGCCCCGGGCGGGGCGGGCAGGGGGGCTGGGCTGGGGGAGGTCAAGGAGCGAGTACCACAGCAGTGACGGCTGCTGCTGCTGCTGGGTGATGGAGAGTGAGAGGGAGAAGAGGTGTGAGGCAGGCATTAGTGGTTTTTTGCAGGGTCATAGCCCTGCCTGTCCTCAACCAGTGACTCCAGTCTCCCCAGGCTTCTCACTCCACTGCCAGTGCCAGCCTCAGTCCCTTGGAAGAGGGGGTCACCTGGACATCACAGACTCTGCATCTCTCCCTACCTGTGCTGCGTGCAGCCACCATGTCCCATCCCTCAGCATTCGTTCTTGTTCCTTCTCACCCAGGGGGAGGCAGTTTTGGTGACTTACAGCAATTCACTACTCAGGCTGTGAAACACCCACTCAGGCAGTGATCTGGGTGTTGTCATATGCACAGCTTGAGCCTTTGGGAGATGACACTTTATCTAATTAGCTTTCAACAAGGAACGTGTGATTCATCTTGTGTTACGGAGCAGTGAAATCACTGAGCATTTTGCTGTTAGCGTCGCTAACCGAGCCTTCAGCTTCCATAGTACCATGGTTTAAGGGAGGCCCTGTGCAAATTCGTCTGGGTTTCTGTCATTGCTGCACCAGCTCACCCCCCTCAGCTTCGTCTGCCTCTGCTCTTGCAAAGCTGTTTTGTGGCAGCACAGCAACTTGCATTCATCCTGATGTTTTGGGAAGGAGGATGTTCAAGTTATTAATACAGTTAAAATTATCTCAGAGGAACATAGCCGCAAAAGCAAACTGATGTTTGTGGTGTCTATAGTCACACTGAAATTAGTGAGCCTGCTCTTGAATGAATCTGGCTCCATGAGATTGAAATTTAAGGTATTTTTCACAATGAATTTGATTAATTTTATTTTTAAGGACAAGCAATCCTTAGGTTACAGTCATTTCCTTCCACTGTCCTGGTAACATGTCTATATCCATAGATGAAATCTTAAGATTCTTCAACTAAGTATTAAATATGGGGCTACTTCTAAGCAGGTTCTTTGGATCTATTTGCTTGTTTTTCAACCAGGGGAAATAATTAAATTCAAGTGAGTGTTGTTCTTTTATTATTTATTAAGCTCTTTAATCCTTTTGTTAATTCTGATGCTATGCTGAAAAAATCTGCTAGGTAAGTGTTGCTGCAGTCCCATGCAGTGAGGTGAGTTATGTCTGTGAACACTTCCCTTCACTGCCAGGGAATATAAAGACCTGATACAGTATCTGAGTGTCCTGGTTTTAGCTGGGATTGAGTTAATTTTNTATTTTGTTTCAGTTATTAAGCTCTTCTTACCTCAACCTAGAAGCTTTACTTTTTTCTTCCCTATTCGCCGCTGGGAAGGTGGAGGGGANGCTGGGATTGAGTTAATTTTCTTCACATGGTAGCTGGTACAGTGCTATATTTTGAATTGAGTACAAAAATAATGTTGGGTAACACCTTGATGCTTTGGGTTTTGCTCAGTAGTGCTGACCTTAATTCAAGGATTTTCCAGTTTGTCATGCTCTGCCAGTGGGGAGCAGGGCCAGGACAGCTGACCCAAACTAGCCAGAGGGATATTGCATACCACAGAATGCCATGCCCAATATGTAAACTGGGCGCAGCTGGCCAGGAGAATTGCTGCTTGGGGATGGACTAGTCATTGGTCAGCAGCTGGTGACCAAGTGTGTTGTGCCTCTTGTTTCTCTTGAGTTTCATCTCTTTTTTTCCTTCCCTA
>VXAX01000192.1:826904-921728 GCA_013399835.1 Leptocoma aspasia | reverse complement strand
GGGGTGGGGATGGGATGGGATTGGATGGTATGGGATGGGATGGGATGGGATGGCCCACATGGGATCTTACTCATTGCTCAACCCCAAGGGAGCCTCAGCCTCCCCCTGCCCTGGCTGCCCTACGTGAAACAGGGAGGGTTTCAGGGTGAAAATCAGACCTGGTTCCTTGTTTTCCATGTCCTCAAGGGAAAGCTGTAGGCTGGCACCCAGACCCAAACTTACTGGCACCTTTGTGGCTTTACAGAGAGAAATAACCTTTGTCAAGCCCTTTGTAAGTTTTCTATTTTGCAAGTAGTACACAGGTCAGTGGATTGACTGCACAATTTGACTATCAGGATTAAAGCCTCGAGTGCACTACTGAGCTTCCAAAATAATAATCATAAATAAACCCCCCAAATTTTTTTCTGTTGTATGGACATGCCAAAAGATACAGGAAATCCATGGATAGATGGCTTTTTCATTTTGGCATATCCTGTAAGGTTAATACATTTGCTGAAAAGACCCTTTTCAAGCAGTATTTATGCCAAGAATTCCCTTCTGAAGCTCACAAAAATATCTGAAAGTATTAAAAAAATCTGTGTTCAGTACCTGTATGGCTTCCAGTTATAATAAAGTCAGTCATGTGGCAGATATGATTGGCCTGATCTTTTGTAGTACTTTGGGTGTGTTTACATATTTGAAGTTTTCTAATTCAGACCCCTGTGCCAGAGACATGTAGCAACCTTTTCTTGCTGAAATCTTTTGAAGTATTATTTTTCACTGTGTTCTCTCACAATCCCACTTTGCATTTTGATACAAACTGAGAAAAGCAATAAATGAAAGATAGAACTGGTTTTCCAGGCATGATCTTCACTTCAAGTGTTTGCTGGTGTGAGCTGTTCTGTACAAAACATGCCAGTTTTGCTCTCCAGACTTCCTTTGGGCAAAATCGTGAGTGTGGAAGTGTGGTGTGAGTTAACAGCACCACGGTCGATCCCAGAGGGGCATCTTCTGCCTGGAGAGGCTGTGGCTTGGCCAGGCCAGAGGCACATGTGCTGACTGTAATAATAATAACTGGGAATGCCTTGGTTACCTGCTTAGTTTGTGGAGACCAACGATGAATGGTGTTCCTGAGGAATCAGTACTGGGATCAGTGCTGTATTGGGATCTGTTGGCAGCGTGGATGCTGGGATTGCGTACAGCCTCAGCAATTTTCCTAACAAGACCAAGCTGTGCGGTGATGCCAACTTGCTGGAGGGAGGGGATGTCATCCAGAGGAACCTTGAAAGGTGGGCCCATGTCAACCTCGTGAAGTTCAACAAGGCTGGGGCAAGGTCCTGCACATGTGTAAGGCCACAAATACAGGCTGGGAAGAGAATGGATTGAAAATAGCTCTTAGAAAAAGGTCTTGGGAGTGTGGCTTGACAAGAATCATAGAACTGCTAATGCTGGAAAAGACCTCTAAGATCACTGAGTCTGACCATTAACCCAACACCAACGTGTTAGTGCAAAACCATGTCTTCAGGTGCCACACCCACACATTTTTTGAACACTTTTTGTGATGGTGATTCCACTACTTCTCCGGGAAACGTTTTTCAATGTCTGGCCACCCTTTTGGTAAATACATTTTTCCTAATACCCAACTTAAATCTCCCCTGGCACAACTTGAGGCCATTTCTTTTCCTAATGGTTGTTATTTGGTAGAGGAGACTGACCCCCACCTGGCTACAATCTCCTTTCAGGGAGTTGTAGAGAGTGAGAAGGTCTCCCCTGAGCCTCTTTTTTCCAGATTAAACAGCCCCAGCTCCCTCCGGCGTCCCTTACAAGACTTGTGTACCAGACCCTTCCCCAACTCCATTGCCCTCCTCTGGACATGCTCCAGCAACTCAATGTCTTTTTTTATAGTAAGGGGCCCAAAACTAAACACAGGATTTGAGGTATGGCCTCACCTGTGCTGAGTACAATCAGTGCCCTGGTCCTGCTGTCTATTGCTGATACAGGCCAGGATGCCATTGGCCTTCTTGGCCACCTGGGCACACTGAAGCTCCACATGAGCCAACAACGTGCACCTGCAACCCTAAATGCCAGCTGTATCCTGGGCTGCATCAAAAGCAATGTGGCCGTCAGGATAAGGGAGGTGACTCTGCCCCTCTGCTCCTCTCTGGTGAGGCCCCACCTGGAGTGCTGCATCCGGCTCTGGGGTCTCAGCATAAGAAGGATATGGACTTGTTGGAAAGAGTCCAGAGGGCCATGAAGATGCTCACAGGACTGGAGCACCTCTCCTATGAAAACAGTCTGAGAGATCTGTGATTATTTAGCCTGGAGAAGAGAAGGCTCTGGGGAGGCCTTGTAGCAGCCTTCCCACACCTAAAGGGGGCCTACAGGAGAGCTGGAGAGGGACTTATTTCAAGGGCATGTAGTGATGAGACAAGGGGGAATGGCGTTAAACTTAAAAAGGATGAGTTTAGATTAGATATTGGGAAGAAATTCTTTACTGCTGGGGTGGTGAAGCACTGAAAGAGGTTGCCCAGGGAGGTTGTAGATGCCCTATGCCTGGAAGCGTTCAAGGCCAGGTTGGCTTGGGCCTTGAGCAACCTGGTCCATTTGAAGGCTGTGGCAGGGAAATTAGAACTAGATGGTCTTCAAGGTTCCTTCCAAACCAAACCATTTTATGATTAATTGAAGTTTGGTCTTCAACCAGCAAGAAAAGCTTGGCTCTATGGGAAGGGACAGTGGCTGCCGATGGGGGTAGGTGGGAAGGCTTCAGAGAAGGGAGGTTGTGTATGGCCTAAACACGGATGGTGACAGAGACTCAAGAAATTGCATTGGAGACCCTGGGCCAACCATGGCCCATAAAGTCTTGGCAAAGATCTCACAGTAGCAGTGGTTTGCAAGAGTCCAGGGAAGATCATAGCACCTGGGAGATGTTAGAAGAAACAGAAGAAACAAAACTGCAGCTCTATGTCAACAGTGAACATGGCATAAAACATCATCCCCAAACCAGCCAGCTGTTATAACGTAACATCAGGAATTGGACAAAGGTGATAGTAATCACCTCTTCTTTTTTGTTTGGGTGAAAGGGATGCCTCAAACAGCAACACTGGGGTGGTGCCAGCTTTTGGCAGGAGCTCTGGGTGTGTGGGTGAGTAGACATCTTGCAGCACCTACTCCAGGCATGCAGACAGAAGTATAGCACCTGACATGGCAGGAACGCCTGGATAATTCTTGTTTGCTTTTCACTGGAGAAAAAGAGTGGGCATAGCTCAACAAGAGACAGTAAAGGCCAGTAGTCCCGAGAAATACCAGAGGAAAGATCAAGGAGAGAAGCTGGCAAAAACGCTTCAACAGGTAAAATAGTAAGGCAGTGACATATTGTTCTTCCTGGTGAAAAACAGATATGGGTGATAAAAGTTAAAGTCATTCACATGTTCTCATGATGTTGACAGGGGATAAGAGCTAAGAAAACATACTGAGTTGTGGGTCTGGAAATGTCTGAGTGAACTGGACCACAGCCAGTAAGCTATGGTAGGAAAGCTCATTAGATCAGGAAGATATTGAAGTGGAAAGCTGGCAGGGCCCTATGGCCAACGGGGGTCCAGAAAATGTTTGGGAAGACAAGTCAGGGATGACCAAGAGCATTGTGTCAACAAAACATTAGTAAAGACCTAAATGAGCTGAAGATCAGCTGGGAAGAAGTAGATGAAAGGACCAATGTCTGCGGTTTTGGAGAAATCATCTGCTGGGTTTATGAGTCACAGAGACCAAAACCAGATAGAAACAAGAACTGGGCAGGCAGAGTTATGGCCTGCTGGGTCTGGGAATGAACCACTAATTTATTTTGCATGTACTGTATTCCTGATTCCCTCCATATTTGAATTAAAAAATAGGGGGTTTTACACCCAGAAAAATGAGTAACACTTGTGAGTTTAATTCATACCACTTGCATCACTGCTTCCGTGAATCTGGTGGCCATCAATTTTAGTGTACGTGGGAACCTTGGGCTGTTCCTTGCTTTCATTGCATTTATTTACTATGCTTATGGAGGGACACTGGAAGTGGTGATGAGCATTGCAAAACCAGGTTGTTTTTGCTGGATCCCACTGCTTTCAGCTCCAGCTACTTTCCTTTCCCATGAAGCCACTGGCTACTGCATGCAGAACTTAACGTCCCAGAGCAATAGCTGGAGAGGTGACAGCTGTCTCGCAACTATGGCCAGATGTGTGCACATGGCTGCATCTGCATCTGTAACCAAATGGGATGCAGCAAGTTCTGGGCTGTGGTTTTTTACTATGTGCTCTCTTTGCTTAGAGCCTGGCTGAGGGTGAACTTTTTCTGTCACATTCCTGAGAGTTTGGGGAAAAGTCTCTGAGGACCTTTTACAGGGTGTTACTGAAGGCCACCATGACACAGTAATTCAGATATGTGACACCAAGTATTTCTCTGTCACTAATAGCCTTGTGGTGCTTGTGGATTGGGACGCCAGCATGACTGATGGATCTGGTGTTTTCCATTGCTCTTGATGCTCGTTGACTTGCAGGGGAAAGTCCCTGATGTGCTAGTTTTTTCTTCCTGTTTGTAATTGAAATTTCTAATAACAGCAACAACTATGGTAAGCCTGCAGTCCAGTTGGGAAGACCAATGGTAAAAGCAGTATTGGTGATTTATCTGGGTTCAATTTCTACAGCCCTAGTTGGCAAATTCAGGATTTCACCCAGTAAACAGAACAGAAAGCCTTGCCAAAACTTCTTTTTCCTATGGAAAGAGATTGGATCTGTTTTTTTCCTAAATGAAACTTTGATGGAGTCAGTCATGAAATGTTCTTGTTTACTGCAGTCTCAGAAATATAAGGCACATGGTTCCTTCACACAGCATTTCAAACAGTTCATTTGAAGTGTGGTTGTTCACTAGATGAGGTAGTTTCCTTTTCAATTGTAATTCCAGAGCAATGCTAACAATGTGGGCAAAAAACACTGTGACGTAAAACTTGGACTGACTTCAAAATAAGTTCTAAATTTGTTTTCTGCATAATCACCTCTGTTTAGAGGTAGACATTTTTTTTTTCCAAAATGCTGATGGCAGTTTGGAGACCACAGTGCATCTCTTCACAAGTGCAGTAAGCTTCTGGCCCACACCTTCCCAGAGTCTTTCCTGTCACTTCCTTGTGCAAATCCCATCAAAGATGCCTGTAGCTCACCAAAGAACTCTATTTTGGTTACATTTCTATAATTATACAAGAGGCACAGGATACGTACCTCTCTAAGCACCCTTATTTTTTCTATATCAAAGACACTTGTTCCCTTGTTCAGATCAAAGACACTTCTCAGTGTTAGAAGTTTCCTACATAAAGAACTAAGCTGAACAATTACAGCACTCTTGCTTGATACCGCTATCAAAGGATACATCAGTATGCTCATTACTTTTTGCTTTATGCTCTGCTGAGTTTATGTTTGTTTTCTTTTAATTCCAGAAGAAGAGGAAGGCTGCCACTGGACACCCCAGAAGCTTTGGTATTCCTGTTGCTATACAGATCTTTTCCTAATTTTGTTTTCAAACCTTCATAAAGTGCTTGTGTACATCTTCCAGAAGGGTATGGCAGGTATTTAAAATTGGATTATGGGCTGCCATAGAAAATTATATTAATGGAAAAAAAGACTAATTGTCCAGCCAGGTCGATGCAGCAGGGATGAGGAGCTCCAGGGAACTGTTTCTTATTGATTTGTATTCCTTGGATTATTTGCCTCTATGCTCTAGAAATTGCTCTGGGTGCCAGGCCATATTCACTTCAGAAGCACAAAACTGTCCTTTGCTAATTAGTCAGAAGGCTTTGATAACACTTGCTAGGGAAAAAACCAAAAGCAAGCAGGGCTGACTCTCTTGGCTGTTTTGTCCTCTCCAGTGAAACCTGCCCAAAATATACAGAGACACTGGCACCTGGAAGTGAAAGCCTTGGACTTGTGGGAGTCAGATTTGAGCCTTTTCACTATTTTGGGCTTCAGTTGATAGGCAAGATAGCCAAAAGTGAGGGAGTGGCTTTCCCTTTCCTTCCCATGGTGACCATGGGCACTTTTCAAAGCAGAATGCAGTGGTTAAAGCCCAGAGTTAAGTATGAAGTAGGGATGAAGTTAAGTGTGTTGATCCCAGAGCTGCTAAACATGCAACAAGCAGGGAGGTGTGAGGCAGGCCAGACTCCTGTGCCTCTTGAGCACAACTGAGCCCAGCTGCAGGAGTGCTACAGCTGCAGGTAAAATGTGAGCTAAAAGGATCTGCTCAAGTTTTAGGATGAGACAGAACACGTCTTCCCCATAGAGATGGGAAACATTAGCACTGCTGTGCAAGGCTTTGTGCATGATTTTGTTTAGAAAACTGGTTCCAGCTCTGATCAGCTGTGTTTTAATAAAAGATAAACTGAAACAGATGTGGTGAAAGGCTCTAAGGGTGATCAAGGCAATGGGATGTCTATCGTCCATGTGGAGACAGAGGGTAAGTTCTTTGGCTTAATGATCTGACGAAAACAGGACCTTCATGAAAAAAATCATGTGTTGAAATCACAGAGAGAGAAAATAACTATTTAGATTAAATGGCAGTGTTAATAGTAGGAAAAAAGAAATGGTGATGAAGAAAATTAGGTCAGAAATGAGAAATTGTCTGGTTACCCAAGAAATGGCATCTGGCAGGAGCTTTCTAACAAAAGAAAGTGTCAAGTAATTGGGATGGCTTCAGAAGGAACTTACTATGTGTATGGAAATGTTTGTGTGACACTGGGGATGAGTCCTCACATCCCACAGATGCCCTTGAGCCCTCCTGGTACAGTGACATGCCTCCTGCTGCCCAGGTATTGCAGCCCATGTGGGGCACTGGAAGGGAAGTTGTACATCCCTGAGCCTCCCCATGTATTGTAAAAGCACCAGGCTATACATGCTGCTGGATCCATGTTACATTTCACAGAATCACAGAATCAGTTAGGTAGGAAAAGGTCTCTGAGGTCATCAAGTCTGACCTATAACCAAACACCATGGTGCTTTGTTCCATGTCCAGTCTCTCCTTAAACACCTCCAGGGATGGTCACTCCACCACCTCTCCAGGCAACCTATTTCAGTATCTTATCACCCTTTATGTAAAGAAATTGTTCCTAATGTCCAACCTAAACCTCCCCCAGCACACATTTTGTCATGCTGGGCAGCAGAATGCCTGAGTCTTTTTGTGTCTCTAGCCCTTGGTTGCTGTACTGCCATTTATCACTTGCTGTAAAGCAGAGCTGGTACAGCCAGACTACTTGGCAGAATGCTGGGAAGATTAATGTCTGAAAGATGGTGAGGTGCTCGGGTGCTGCAGTCATGAAGGTCGTGTGAGTACGTGAGGCAAGCAGGCTGGGATTTCAAAAGCATGGAAGAAACGCTGCTGAAAGCCAGCGACACCTTTATTCCTGTATCACTGTGGAACTTTGGAAAATACTTCACTCTGATGGCAAAGAAAACACTTTTTTTGCAACTGCTCCTCTGAAATTTTAGTGGGGAGAGTAGGGGATGTACCAGCTGGCCTGTGATTGGCATGCACTGAGGAGTTATCCCCCATTTCTGTAGTCTCCTGTTGTATGCTACGCTCTGCCCTTTAGCATCCAACCACTTCTGCTCAGATTTTCATTCACCCATGGTCTTGCAGAGTTACTTGAGGCTTATGCTGCTCTGATGCCTGCTAAAAACAAAACCCAAACACTAGTTTCTGTCCTCTGCCTTTTGGGAGAGTGAGTTAAAGCATTCCCAGCAAAAGCATCTGAATATAAAATTATTATCCTCCAGATTTTCCCTCCCTCTGGCTGGTGGTCAGTTCCACAGTAATCAGCTGGTCTAAGTTTATCTGTACAAATGTACATTTTTGTGTAAACAGGAAGGAAAAGTGACATGGTGTTTGTGTAGTTTGGATGTTGTTTGCAGGACTCCTGAGAACTACTAAAGAATCACAGACAGGCAGGAGTGGGATGACAATTACTTCAACCTGGTGATAGTTTTCAGGATGTCACATGTTCTGTCAAACATCTATGAGGAGATTGCACTGATCACAACTCATTTTTCGTGGTGGTTAGGATATATCAGGAAAGGAAAGTAAAGGATCAAAGCTAAATAATTTCTGAATGAAAACCACAGCAAACTAGCTGAAATGTGTTTTCAGTTAGCTGAAATAGGTAGCACTACACTGCAGCACCTCTTCTCCTACCCACCCCCTTGGGCTTTGTGCTGAAGTTTCCCTCTGAGAGCTAGTTAATGATTTTTGCCTCCCTTCTGACAGAAGAAAGATAGCCAACCTGTGTGGCTTTGATTCCTGTCTCATTTATCTCTGCATGCTGCATCGGTGGCTTTACTGAGGTTATTTCTCAAATAATAGGTTCTGAAATGCTCTAAGTGTTACCCAAGCACAGGCCTAAAGAATTAATAGACTTAGAGGATCTGGTCAATATAACAACAACAACAAAACCACCAATTTCCTCTCAGTCAGTGGCCTAATCAGTTTTATTGCATCTCATGCATTATCAGCACTTGCTTTTTGATCAAGACACATTTGGGCTTAGAGTTTGCCACTGCAGTTTGTCTGTTTAATTCAATTTCTTCTTTGATCACTTCTGAAAGAAGTACCTGTAGATTAAACTCCCATTTAGTTTTTATTTGACATGAGCAAAAAACTCACTTTTCCCTCATTTCCTGGGATTGCAGCAGCAACATAAAGTGTGTCTTTATTTGCACAGACATCAACCAGATGTCATTAATCCCTCCTGAAGGTTTTCAAATGCAAGAGCAAGTGGCCCTCTTTCCCCATGAACCTCAGTTATCTGCTGGGAAATACAAGAGCCCCTCTCACTCCCCCTGGAATGACACAGACCCCTTCTAAACCCTTAACTTGGACCCCAAGTTCAAGATACACACACACCAAAAGTTCTAAAGCCTTAACTCTGCTGTGCTATTTTATTGCCATCGTGTCAGATGTAACACAGACATGCAGTCTGGAGTGACAGGGACCAGTGGACAGATTTTATTTCTGACAGAGCTTCAGAAACAGCAAAACAATGGGTTTCCTAAAGAAGCTGCAGATTCATATTTCAAAAAACTCCAAAAAATGAGCAGTTTATGAGTACCCAGAAAGCAAGTCACATGGAGCTGCAACAAATGGGATGAAGAAGATACAAGCTGCTCTCAAGCAGCTCAGGATTCTTTCCCTCCCAGGGCATTTGACAGCACAAGACATTTTTGCGTCCATTTGAGGACACCTTGGACTTATATCTGGAGGAGAGAGCTAATCAGCTGTACTTTATTCCCCTCATCAGCTTCTCCAAACTGGATGGCAAGAATAACAAAGAATTTTTTTCATGTCAGAATGTCTGTAGTGCCTCACTAATTATTTTTAATTAGTTGTGAGACTCAAGACTAACTGTATTATGTATCTTGTCTTGGTTATTGTGTCATTGTCATATTGGTGGGAATGATTTTTTATAACCAATAAGGACATTACTGTGACACATTTATCAGTGTGGTGAAGCAATGCTAAATGAATTTGTAAAGATGCAACAAGACAGAGAACAAGTTTAAAGAGCTAGTTCTTTACAGTCTGTCCTCAATCTCATTTCTGGATGCCATCTTGCTTTTCCTAAGATGTGTGAAAACAAGCAAGGAAAACTAACAGGAAAGCAAGACCACTGATTTTAGCTATTAGGAGCATTAATTCCACCTTTTAATGCACAGTTGAATGAAACTATGTCTTTGTAGGGCAGCTGTGTTCTGTTCAACAGCAAGGAACTGTTAATTAAGTCTCATTTAATCTCAGCCTGACATGACAGTCCAGAGTGCCCTCACCATGCATCCAGCCCAGCTGAAGAGTTCTGAGTGCACCTCCACCTTCTCCAGCTCTTGGTTGCCCAAAACATTCCTGTACCCATTGACATCTCCTTCTTACCTAAGGTTCCTATCTCTGCCTTCTCATCTCTCTCCCCAGAGCTTCTGGTGCTTAGCTAAACCCTTCCCACAGTTCCTCTTGTCAGAGGCTATTGCTCTGGCCCCTTCCCAGGCCCTGAAATAACACCTGAGAAGCTGGTCCATGTGGACAGGTCAAAAAGCTAATATGGAAGGCTTTTTTTCTGCAGGGTTTTTAATTTCTTAGTGACAGTTTGTAAGCCTCATTTTAACTTGACCTCAGGTAAACTCCAGAGCTGTAGGCAGGATTTGGCATGGTTGAACATAATACTTTTCTTCCACTTTCAGCTTGCAGCCCTCAACATTTCTATGATAAGTTGTTTCTGTCTATTTTAGTTCATGTTTAATATAGAATATGCTTAAGAAATGTGGAAGAACATCAAGCTATGAAACTATGAAATAGTCCTTAAGTGAGTCACAAGGCCCAAATAGCTCTGCTGAAAAACCAAGAAAAATTCTCAGGTCTTACCCTCTCCATGGCCACCCCACATTTCTTGTGCACTTCCAGTTTCTACCTACTCCACACTGGAAATGGAGCTGCTAAAAACCCCTATTCTGTAAGGTGTGCTGAGTTCATAAGCATGGCCTCACCATGTTTCATGTGACCCTTATGATTTAAGGGATATTTCACATTACTAAATTCTTTTGTGCGTGGAAGGACTTTTCAGTTGACTCCTGTTCTCTAATGAACTGGGGTCACAAGTGCCCATTGTTGAATCATGTCCAGCTGTAACCCACCAGCACTCCAGAGTCCTTCTCAGCAGAAGCGCTCTCAATCCTTTTATTCCCCTGCCTGTTTTGGTACTGGGGGTTACCCTGGCCCAGGTGCAGCACCTCACACTTGGCCTTGTTGAACCTCATGAGATTCACATGAGTCCACTGCTCAAGCTTGTCTAGATCCCTCTGGATTGGCATCCCATCCTTCAGGTGTTTCAACCATGCTACTCAGCTTGGTGACATCTACAAATGTCCTGAGGGTGCGCTTAATACCTTCGTCTACATCATAATGAAGATCTTAAATAATGCTGGTCTCAGTACAGACCCCTGAAGGACATCACCTGCCACTGATGTCCATCTGGACATTGAGCCACTGATCAAAACCCTCTGGATGTGACTATCCAATCAATTTCTTATTTACCAAACCATCCTCCCATTCAATCCATCTTTCTCCAATTTAGCAAGTAGGAGATTTGTGGAGAACTGTGTCAAAGGCCTTACAGAAGTCCTGATAGCGGATATCCATAGCTCTTCTCTTGTCCACTGATGCAGTCATCTCCATTGTAGAAGGCTACTAAGTTGAACAGACAGGACTTGCCCTTGGTGAAGCTGTGCTGGTTGTCATAGATCATATCCTTGTCTTTTGTGAGCCTTATCACAGCTTCTAGGAGGGTCTATGGGACCCTGACCTATCTGTTCCATGACCTTCCCAGGCACTGGCGTGAGGCTGACAGGTTGGTAGTTCCCAAAGTCCTCCTTTCTACCCTTTTGAAACATGGGTGCAATGTTTCCCTTTCGCCAGCCACCAGGGGATTCATTTGACTGCCATGAGTTTTTGAATATCATGAAGAGTGGCATGGCAACTACATCATCTTATTCCCTCAGGACTCTGGGATGCATCTCATTAGGCTCCATAGGCTTATGTATGTTCAGGTTCCTCACATGGTCATGACCCTGACCTTCTCTGACAGTGGGAAGGGGTTTGCTCCCTCAGTACCTATCTTGCATTCCACCCACTTGAGAGGAGTGGGAAGAGAGGCTGGCAGTGAACACTGAGGCAAAAAAGTCATTGAGTACCTCAGCCTTCACCTCATCCATGGTTGCCAGTTTGCCAGCTGTGTTTATTGGGGCACTACACTTTCTCTGACCTTCCTTTTATGGTTAACTGGTTAACTGTAGAAGCCCTTCCTGTTATTTGTTGTGTCCCTTGCCAGGTTCAGGTACAGCTTTGCCTTGACCTTCCTCACCCCCTCTATTACCTGGCTCAAGGAGTTATACTCCATGCACTCCAGGATTCTTCTAGTTTGCCTACAGCTCACTGTGCTACATGTCTAGCAGATGCTGGGGTGGTTGAAGTCCCCCAGCAGGACAAGAGCCTAGTTTCTTGTGGGTCCATCTAAAAGAAAGGCATGTATTTTTTCAAATCACTAAAAGCTACATTTTATAATTAACTCTGCAGAAATTCAGTGTGTAACTGGTATTGTCTAAAAATATAGTTAAGAAATTTTTTTTTAAAATTGCAAAACATTGTGTAGCTAAATGAAGAGCTGCAAAACATTATTATTCTGGAAACAATTTTTCCTGACATTTATACATATTTATATAATTTATTATTGAGTTGTGGCAATTTATAAAGTTGTACTTACACGGTAATAAAAGATACTTTATCTTCCATTCAAAAATATCACCAGAGAATAATACTGACACATATATGATTTTTAGCTCCAGGTTCCAGTTGTTGAAGAAATATCAAGTATATGCTTTGAACGCGATTTGTACCCTGGTTGATATTCCCTAAGCTGTCTCCCTAAGCACTATCTCTCCATCAGACTTCTTGATGATGTTACTTAAATTGTGTTAAAGGCTGTAGTGGCATTGTAAGCATTGTAACTCAGATGATTTCACAAAAAGAGTTGTGACTCTTTTCTGTGTGTTTAAAAAATAAAGTTACTTTAAACTAAACTAAACTAAACTATTAAACTACAACAACTAAAGTTGTAGGTTGCAAGAGGAATCTATAACTTCTGCATCAACAGGAAACTCAGCATCAGTGGAGCTTGTGTGCCTGATGGTTTAGGGAAGTTTACTGGGGTTTCAGTATGTGCTGCACAGAGTCAGAGCAGCTCCCGTGATATCTTAGAGCTCTCATTGCCATCAGGGAAATCTGATATCTTAGTAATTTTCTCACTGATTTTTCTAATCCTACCTCTAATGCCAATAAAAGGTAGGTTTGCTGTGGGAGATTTCTCTGTGGTTATATGCTGTCAGTACGATGGAAATGGAGCATGTTTTGCCCCCTGTCCCCATTCCTTCACCCCCTGTCTCCTGTTCTGGATCTCAAAGGAGGAGCCAGGATTTGGGGCCTGCCTGACAGCGGAAGGGATGTTGCAAGTGTCCCCCCCAGAACTGCCTTTTGGGGAGGTGTTTATCCCTCTCAAACTCATTGCACATTTACAAACCTGGTCTTCATGAGTTAGGACAAAGACTTACTGCCCTACTGAACTTTCTGAAAGCGGTGGACTATTTATTGCATTTAATTTTGCTAATGTGTTGTGTGGGTAATTAACTAATTAATTTTTGTTTCATTTCTGTTTCTAGATAAAAGAAGGTTGTAGGCATCAGTAGATGTTTTGTGAAGTTGCCACTGTTTTGGGCACTGAGGGATAAATCAAAACAGCTGGCTGGGCTGCTGTTTTGAGGAGCTGCTGCACGGCAGAGTATTTTTCAGCATGAAAAGAAGTGATAGATAGAGGACATGGCAAAGTATTGTATGTAAGCATCACTGTGATTGCCATGGGCAGTGTCACCCAGGGCTGAAGGCCTGGCCCCAAGGGAGACAGTCAATGCTTTAGTGATAACTGTGAGGATGTCAGGTCAGGATTGAGATATGTGTTGGTGTAGTGTCACAAATGGAATCAGACTGGTAATCTCTGCTGAGTCTCTCAAAGCCATCTTTCCAAATCAAGGAGCCCATGCAGATTGCAAGCCAAATTCAGTCAAATTTTTCCCTTTCTCTAAACAGGACAAGGATGCCTGAAGTGTGTTATAAAATCAGCACTGTCAGCATTGTGTTGAAAGGAAAAAATATCCCATTAATTCCAATTTAACAATAATGACTACGTTGTTGCAAAATGGAAATATCATAACCATGTTGATGTATTTACTAGAATACAGTGTGCGATTTCTCTGTGGCATGAACAAAATAAAAACCCCTTATAGGCAGATACCATCAGCATGCACCTTGTTTGCTGCTTTTAGTTAAAGCAGAGCTTTTGGCTATTTAGGAAAGTCTTTATGGAGCCAAATGCCAGAGGTCATGGCTATTTACCTAGTTGTTGCTCTTTTAGCTGCACACACACTCAGCTGCTGTAGTACTTGTTGTATGTTCCTCTTGCTTGTAAATACATTCCTCTTGGTGGTATTTTCATGTGCAATCTGTGAAACAGCAGGCCTCTAATCTTTGATTACATTTATGAGCATTTTACTGCTGTCAGAGTGATACTCCAGAAATGCTCTCTCTTTGCCCTGATAATTTCATTGTGCTTATGCTTCTTACTGGCACCTTTAATTTCATTTTTTTCTTCAACTATGGAAGTGCTTCATGTGTTTGCTTGAAAATATACTCAAAGATACCACTACTGCTTAGTTAAATATATTATAGCCTTATTAAGCATTCCTATAAAACTAAGCTTTAATTCTAGATCTGACAAACCTTAAAAGTGCATTTTATGAACACAGTCCAGACAGCCAACTGATATTAAAAATCTTCATCTGAGGAAATGTTGACTGCATCCATGTCCTCAGGGCTGCCATGGGCTGCACTTTGGGGTGGTGAAGAGTGATGAGTTTGAAGCCAAGCTGAGACAAAGGGCTTGTGTAGTATTTGCCCAGTGCCAAAGCGTGCAGGGACATCTGTCCAATATCCCTGCCTGTGGCTCCAAAGTGGAGCCCATCTCATGGGGCTCAGCCCAGAGCTGCTGCTGCTCCTCAGAGTAGACCTGTGCCAAGGGGGAGTTCAGCAAAACATGAGGGAATGGCTCTCAGCACAGCTCTCTCTCAAGACATTTGTTTGTGAAGCGTCAACATAACACCCCATCTCTCTCATTTGAATCCCTGCTATATTTTCAATTACAGCCTGGAGCGTTGTGAAAATGTAGTTAGGGAAAAAACGGTTTTAACCAGGAAATTCTGAGAATGTGCTCATTAGTATAAATGTTTGGATGTGGTAGTTATTTAATCCTTCACAGGAAAATTAGACATTCACATTCTCACAGTTTTGTTGGAAGAAAAACGCCGGGGACAGAAGGGTCTCAGCAGCTCCTCATTAGCACAGCTCTGTCCAGAAGCAATCTGCCTTACCCAGTGAAGCTTTCATGCCTTCAGCAAAAGCTGCCTTTTGCTGAAGCCCCGTGGGGGATTTCAAGAGTGTTCCTGTGTGTGCATCGTGTGGCTGTAGCTGAGGGGCAGTGGCTGTCAGCACAGGCAGCAGTGGCAGAGAACAGAGAGGCATTTAGGTACCTGTGAAATATGGACAAAGGGCTGTAGTGCTCTGATAAAATTTAACTTCCCTTGCACTGCCATCAACAACCCCACTCTCTACAGCATCCATTAAACCAGAAAATGAGCTCTCCTTTGGAAGTGGCAAGCAAATCAAAAAAGTGCTGTCCCCCACACAGTCCCATCACAGCTCCAGCGAGATGTTAATGGATGGCAGAGCAAAGGGCTGGCTGTGTCACTGCTCAAAAAAGGAAAGAGAAAGAAACCAAATGTGTCAGAGGACACATTTTCTTGGTAACACGATTAAAGGCTCATATCTAAAAACAACGTATGGCTCTCTGTGTATAAATAATAAAATTAATAAATCATCACTGTCTGCAAAGTGCTCGTACAGTGTCAGAGGACAAACTCTGAACTTTCCCAAAGCTGGTGCCAAATGTGTTACCACCTCTGAATAGTGGAGGAAGTTTTAAGCCAGGGTACCTGGGTGGAGATGTGGGTGCCTGAGGCAGGTGTCCCCGCCTTGCCTGTGCTCAGTGTGCAGCGCAGGCTATCATCTCCAGGCATGGCAAAAGCAGCAAGTGGGCAAAGGGGAAACCCCAAAGCACCTAAAATATCTCCTCTGTCCTGTCCTAGGTGTCTGTGCAGGCTACAGCTTGATTTGCAGCACAGCTGCAGGATGTTTACAGTAAGCTGAGTCACCCCTCAAGCTCCATCTCTAACGGGATTTCAGTCACCTACTGCACAAGAAGATACTTTAAATGTAGGTACCTTAACCTCGAATTGCTCCCTGGCCTAAGTATTTCCTGTAGGAAAAACGCTGTCTTCCTGCAAGTGAGATTTTATTCCCTGTCTCTTTAAATGCCTTTGAGTTCATGCAGGGGTGAAATCAAACAGCAATTAAATAAAGCCCAACAGGGAGAAAAATTGTAATGAACAATGACTTCTAATGACTGCCTGTAACCAAGTAATTTAGCCTGTCTGAGCAGAGCAGTCCCTTTAAAACTTTCCAATGTGGCTGTCCAAGGCTCATTTTGCAAGAGAGAACAGAAGTAAAGGAGCCTTTAAACATTTTCAAAAAAAAAAAAAAAACAAAACAGTGAAGGTTTCTAAGCTGCCATAAAACATGAGCTTGGAAGAAGGGAATGATAGTCTTCAGGCTACAAGGAGAAAACAAAGTACTGGATTTTGACAAGCACTGGGCACCTGCAATGATTTTGACTGGAATGGCACCACAGAATTTGCATCTCTCCAGGGCTGTTGTTTCTATGCCATGTGAATTCTGGGGGAGAGTCATGCTTTTGTGTAGGCTGCTGTAGATTGCTACAAGTGAGAATTACCAATGCTGTGATGCAGAGAGGGTTAAGTAACTCCACAGCACTCCACAGCATCCCTTCTGTTGGAGAACCATGTCTATCAGTCTTATGGAATTGTGACAATTTCTGGCTTCTGCTAGCTGCACATTAGGTGTCTATTTCCTTTATCAATGCATGTTTAGGGCCCTTAAGCATAAAAATCATAGCAGTAGCCACATATAACAATGAGGAGTGTTTCTGAAGAGCTTATATTGGAATTGCACATAGGACAAAGCAAGAGCAGAAACATGGGAGGAAGGGTGAGGATTGAGGTTATGGCAATAAATTCCTGCAGTTACCTGGTTTGGGCAGATGTGGGGAGGGCCCTTCTCCCCTCTTCACAGCAGCGACTGCTGCTGTGATTAATCCCCTCAATGGAGACTTCCTCCTCTGCTTTGGCCAACAGCCCACCTCCCCACAGCACCTTGTAGCATCTTCAGAAGCTCTCACATCTCTCTGGATCTGTAGTTCTGTACCTGCAGGTACCTATTTCACCTGAATCACCTGAGTAGTGGAGGTAATGTAAATGACTAGTCCTGGGCAGCACTGAGCAGCATGTCTTGCACCTGCCTTTAACTTGGTTTTTATGAGAAGTTTTCACTATAACTTTCTGATTTAGGTACACCCCAAATTACTTTTTCTTTGCTAAACCTTGCCTTACAACTAACTTTTTTCCCAGCAGGAAGAAGCCGCATCCCTAAGGATAGTGAAACTCTAGGGCTGCATGTTGCACTGCTTACAGCCAGTGCAACAGACCTCTCCCAGGACAGTTGGGTGTGACTGTGCATGTCCCTGGCTGGTGGGGACCTTGGCATGCTGGCTCAGCACCACTGCTCAGTGCAGCATGCCTGGAAGCAACAGTGGCATTTATTGTGGCATCATTTCAAATATGTGCCTAGCAAACCCCAGCCTTAGGCCGCCCTCTGGACAGAGCCCCACTGTGGTGGTCCTTCCCCCCACCACCGCTTCTTTAGTGTGCCAGGCGCTGTGGCTCCTCGTCACTGCCTGACCTCACATCCCTCACTGCAGGACAAAACCCAGACAAAAACATCACCTTGTTCGTACATAATAAAAAAGTCATTTTCACCCTGAACCAGAACTAGTCTTGCTCTGAAGCTGGCTTGCTCCCAATGGAAAGTGGGCCTAACACTGCTTTAAGAAAATGTGCAGAAGTGAACCCATTTGTTTATACTGAGCTAGGAAAATCCCTTCACTTTGCTATAGTTACAAATGTTTTTCACACTACTGTTCAGGACTTCTGCTTTTTATGTCTGGCCTAAAAGACTGCTCCCTCCAGCCATTGAGGACTTATTAACCCCATTTATGGGAAATGGTTGTGCTCTGACTCAAAGGGAAGAATGACACTTATTGAATCACCAGCACCAGCATCCCATGGGTTTTCCTTGGAGGCCTCTCAACTAAATATTGGCTAGGAAAACACATGGCCATAGGGACTGCGGCCCTGCCTGCAGCCAGCAGCTCACCTATCATGGTTCTGTGCACACAGACATGCCTGTAGCCCACAGAGCCCAGGCTCTGCCTTGGCGCGGGGTCAGGCACCGCAGCTCTGCATCCAAAGCTCGCGTCTCACTGCACGCTCATTCTTTCCAAGTGGCAGAGGATGTTCTGTCCTCAGCAGCAGCCAGCCTCTTGCTCTCTGACAGCAAATTAGGATGCTTTCAGGCAGTGCCCTCTGCCTCTCCCCCATTCCAGCTCTGGCTCTGGCAGGGGCAGGGGGGTGCAACAGCAGCAAACAGAACTTTCCTGCACCTCGCATCCCAGGCTTTTCCCTTTGGGCATGATGCTCCCCAAATCTGTCCTTTCAGCACAGGTTTTGGTGTGGCACCCTACCGTTCCTCTACCTCTCCATCCTTTCTCCCCTCTTCTGAGGAGGTAAGTTATGGCATTGCAGGGTCAGGGAAGAGGAGGAGGACAGCTCAGGAGAGCAAAATGCTGCAAGGAAAGCTGGGCCTCTGGGCATCTGAGGCCACAGAAGGCACGACTGGTTGCAGTGGAGGAGTAATTTGTGCACTGAATTGGTTTCACATCTGACTAATCTGTGCAAGCCATGACCAAGGGAGGATCATGGTGTGTTTCTAAGTCCTTGACATCTTCACTTCCTTCTGAATTGCCAGGAATCAGGGTGGTCAATCTGGCTCAGAGTTCAACCTCTGGCTCAGGTCTGGAGTAAGTAAAGAGACATATTCATGTGGAAACCAGCCCTTTACACCATCAAAATAGGTCAAGCTGCCTAGGCAGGCTGACTAGATACAGAAGTGGGTGCCAAAATAGATATTTATCAATAATTGTGATGAGAAGATAATGTTTTGCTTAATCTGAGACCTCAAAATGGTATTATGTTGGCGCTCTAAAGAATGTTATTTTCTTGAATTTTTAAAGTGAAATGGTTCTTCTTTTAAAAAAAGCCCTCTTTGCTACGGACTTAAGTGTGTCTAGAAGTTTGTTATTTTCTGCTGTGTAATAAAATGGCCTATCTTTGTTATTCTTCTTGCACAGATGCCTTATTAAAATTTTCAAGAATGCTGAAAAGGTTTGATGCAGAAGGTATTTCAAGTAGCCTGGATACATCAATTACAGTCTGTTAGGTAGACTTTACATTTGTTGTTGCACCTGAATGTGTTTTAAAATACAGACAGCAGTATAAAAGGTATCTAGATAAAATAAAGACAGCACTCTTTCTCTGCCTGTGTGTGAAGGCAAAAGAGAAATGGACAAAAGCCATCTATAACCACACTTAGCAGATGTGAAAACTGCTCACATCTTTGCCTAGATCCCAGTTACATCCCAAATCAGGTCGAAATATCACCAAGAATGCAAGTCAGGAGTGCAGAAGGAGGCTGTGGGCCTGAAATGTCAACCAGCAATGAATCAATTCAGCAGCATCTGCCAACCTCAGCAGGAGATTTCAGTGTGTGGTCAATAAAATCTTGATCCAAGCCAAGGTCCCTGATGCAGCTGGCATTCCACTTGTGCCCTGTAAGAGTCTGTGAACCTGGCTTCTGTTACGTCACCAAATTTCTGGCCGAGTCAGACACTTCATGGCTGCCCCTTCCCAAATGGAGTTTATTCTGACTGAGCAGTTTCAGGTGCAGAAATGATGGTCATTCTTCTTTTGCTTTACAAACCACTGCACAGTTCTGGCAATACAAAATGACTTTCCAGTGCCACTCAAACCTGGACAAACTTCAGTGGTGTGTGAGGCTCTGTAGCACTCTCTCTTACCTGGTCACTTCCTTAGATATAAACAAATCTGTTAAATTTTAACCATTTTTTTCTGACATTTTCCCTGCTGGGCATTGGCCTCAGGATTTTTGATCACATTTTTTTGGTTTTTATATGAAGGTGACAGAAAAACTTGAAATTTCACCATTTTTATATGATTAATGGGTAATCATTTTCAGGCAGGAGGACAGAGAAAAATTTACTGATTTCCTGGGGTGAAATCTTGCTCCCTTTCTTCTGACTGAATGCCATGCTTTTGGCATGGTGGCAGTGGTACATGCTGAATGAGAGACAGAAGAGAAGGGCCAAGACAGAGACAGAGGCTGGAAGGAGGAAGAGGGCTGAATTCCAGCTCTGGGCTGCCATATGGATCAAGGTCTAAGCACCTTGGCAAACCCTGGTCTCATGGACCCTAGGAGGCTGGGGAACACACACTTATGTTTTTCTAGAAGGACCAGGTCCAGTTGTACTGCAGAACTCCTTGCTGTCTGCATTTTACAGCCTTTTCTCCCTATTCCATCTTTGAATAGTATATTCATAGGTGCTAAGCTCTCTCAAGCCAACAGCAGTATTTTCATTGATTTAACATAGCCAAGTTTTCAAGCCAGTCCCAAAAATTAAGCAAGTGATGATTTTGTCTCAGTTTAACAGGAGCTAAACCATAGCATTGGGAATATTCCTTTCCCTCTCTCCCTCAGGACTGAAGGATTCAGCATATGTTGTGTAAAGTTTAAATCAGACAAATATTATTAAAATCCTGTTTTGTTGGCTGTTGCTGTAGAATGATAACAAATTTTATGTATGTAAGTCATGGTAAGAGAAGGTTTGTCTTTGGCTTCAGAAACCTTATGTGCTTGTGATCATGTTTGCAACTGTCTGTCACAGATGATCAGGCAATGGCTGTTTCATAGGGCAAACTTTCATTGACCTGAGGAGCAAAATAGCAGTTTCAGGTCTTGAACAGGTTAAGGAAAAGCTGTTTACCAAGAAACCCTGGTTATGTTGATATGTTCTCTCTTTTCTGATTTGTTTTGTTTTTTCTGCTTTATGATTCTCCAGAGTACCAAGGTCTGGCTGCTGGGCTGGATTCATGAATCCCCTGAGACTGTGCAGCAAACCCCATTGGTATTTTTTTTTCCTCTTTGTAGAGGTCTTGTCTATCTTAGACTTTAAGCCCTTTCCCACTTTCTGCATTCATTTTACTTGTAATTTCTTGAAGAATGAAATAAATTAGTTGAAGTTTCCAGATTTAATAAAGATGCTTGGTTAATTTGTGATGACTTAGGTATACAGGAGATCACACTACTGAAGTCTCATTTGGATATACTTTCAATGAAAGTGTCCAAATAAAAAGGACTCAGGCCAGCAGGGAAGGGTTACCCAAGCAGGTAAGAACAGCCATATTGGGTCTTACTCCTTTTTCAGGCTGGAGCATCTGCTGGGGGCAGGATGCTGTCCCATACAGCTCCTTGGCTTGGCCCAGTGGGGTCAAACTCATGTGTGCTTTAGCTGAACATATTGCAGAGCAGACTCCTGCAGCTGAACGACCTCATGTGCAAAGAAACATTCTCATGTGCCCCTCAATCCATGTACTGGAAGAGATTGTGAAAAATTTATCAAGTATGAGAAAAAACAATCAGCAAATATTGTGAATGTTTAATAAAACAGCTAGCATTCTGCTTTTACTAAATTTTTGATAATAATATCACTTTCAGCAACATTCCCAGAAGCATAAACACATCTTAAGAATGCTCTGATTTCAAGAAGTTGTTGAGATGACTTCTACCACAGACACAGATCTTGGTTATTTTGCTTACAACAGTGCCTGTTGAACCTCACTGTGCCTGTGGACAGGGGGCCTGCAGGCAGGAATTCCCCTTGGCTGTTGTTTGATCCTTTCCCTTTGCTGCATCACATCTCCTGCTGAAATGCACTGTGTGCAAAGGGGATATTAGACACAGCAATTTGGTATTTATTATATAAAATTACCAAGAGCTCATACGGACCGCATTCTTTTGTTCAGTTTAAACTGGTATTTTACATTATATTCCTTGCATGTAATGGAGCATTACACTGTTCTACAGGTCTGCCTATTTTCCTTTCTCTGTACAGGCTGCTCACTCTGGGAAAGTGATTTGGGAAATGTACCTAAGGGTTAAGCAGATAATTCTGCATTATGTAACTACCGTAGATTAGTCCTTTTCTAATTTATTCAAAAGTAAGTCTACATTACTTTCCTGTCATTCATAAATATTGATGGGTACTATTTGGCTAAATAAATAATTATGACAACCAATTTCCCTTTGAAAAGGATCTAAAACTGTCCTGGCTAATCTCTCATCAGCTAGTAAATACTAGCCAGCTGTGTTTGTCACTGTCTTAATTAATACAAGGATAGGGGTACTTCAGGTCTAATGCAGTGCATTTCTATTATTCTGATTTAATTATTAAGTTCCTATGCAGATGTTTTCATCAGTTGGTAAGGGGAATGCTTATTCTTCTATGTTGCCATTTCCAGTAAGGTCTGTCATCCAGGGGAGCTGGTTTCAGGGAATTTAGGTGTGTGGGACAAGGCTCCTGCATGCTGTAACAGCGAAGAAAGAAATTAGTCTCTGGTCAGTTACTGATCTTCCAGTGGCTTTCTGTGAACTGCATCAATCCACACCGCTCAAGAGATACATTTGTACATGAGTTTTGGGAACATGAGTGCATTACATTGGGGTATGTCAATATCCATCTCAGTGCATGTCAGCTGCTCTCTGACATCTGCATATTTTTCTCTGCTTTTAGCATAAAGTAACGGACTCAGCTTTACTGGAAAAAAGAAATGGGGACCAGCCTATGTGAAGTATCTTGGCATACATTCCCCTTCATGCCCTTACATTGATAATATTCCAGCTGTCCTGGATAAGTTGAAATTGCCAAATAGTCTTGAAAAATTAAAGAATATATCTAACAAAAAATTCAAGGAAATTAATGATCTTGCCAGGTAGTTGTTCTCACTAAGAAATTCTGAAAAAACTATTTCCAGTACACTTGTTCTGATTCCAATAGGAGGCTTCCTTGGGCTGGAACAGAGTGGAATTCTAGTGTTCAATGTGCAGAAGCTCAGCTCTTGGGAGATGCCATTTCTCAGCTTGGCTGCTGTCTTCAAGAAATAAAAAAATCTCCTGCTATTTCAAGAAGTAAAGTAAATATGTATCTTTACTGTTTGCACAATGCAAACTTTCATTTAGTAGCATCAACAAAAAGAAAAAGAAAAAGAAAAAATAAAACCCGGACAACACCACCTTCCCATTTAAAAAATTGTATTTAAATTAAAACCAGCATAATTTGTGCAAGTTATATTCCCAGTCTTTCTGTGCTTAAGTCAAATTTTGAAGGTTTCAAAAAATATATAATTTTTCATATTTTCTGCCATGGATAAAACCTCCCTAGGGAACATGTTTTGTGTTTCAATGAGTGCAAAATGATATTCTACTTCAGGAATGTATTTTGTAAATAAGGAGCGCTTTACTGTGAGTCATTAGCAAAATTAAATTTCTGTTAGAAGAATGAGTTGTAGAGGTAATATCCAGGATATTGTAATTTAGGATCAGGTTGCTTGAAACCTTGTTCTCACTGAATTATATTCAAATAAGAGGTTCTCTGACTTGCTGGAAAGATGAGGCTTTCATAGAATGAAACAGTCCTCAGATTATTTGGTTGGTTTAAATTTTTTTGACAAATCTGGATGGCATGATAGAAGTTAAAATAAGTGTCCAGAGAGAAAACAGGAAGGAACCATTCCCTCTGGTGATTCCCTGTGTCTGTCCTCATGGTGGGCTCCAGAAAAAGGTAATAAGAGTAATGTAAAGTCCTGACCAAGCCCTATCAATCCACAGTGAATCATGCTCAGTGAAATACATTTTGGGATAGTTTTGCTGCCAAACAATAACAAGTTTGCATTTGCCTTTTTTTTCCTTCAGAGCTTTAGCCAGATTTGGGCAGCTTTTTTTGGACATACCATTCCTCTCTGGTGTTAGTGCAGTCTTTCTGACAAATTTCAAGCCTTTGATAGAAGGATGGGAGGTAAAGCTATAGCTTTTTAATGAAGGAGCAAATTTCCACAGATTATTTCAGGTTTTGGTACTGTTTTCAAGACTTCTTATGAGCAACCTTCACTATTTTTCTTTTTTTTTTTTTTAATTGGATTCAACCACAAGTTTCGTATCATCCTTTTAGTGCTTAATTGTATACCTCTGCATCTAAATGCACATACCTATATCTGTTCCAATGTTATTTTTCATTTTTGGAAGAAACTAAACTTGATTATTTGACAAAGTGTTTTATTCTGTTCCCTCTACATTTTAAAAGGCAGTGCACGTAGTTCTGCATGTAGTGAGGTGACAGACATATATTGTTACAGACATAAGCCATCTTCAAATAAGTATGAAGGAAAGCATTGTTTTCACTGTCAATACAGTGTTGAGACTGATTATATTTTAATTTGATGTTTGCCATATGCGTGTCTCTTAAAAAGCACTAAATAACAAACCAGAGGAGAAAGAAAAACAAATCCCTGCCTTCTTGCCTTGCCATAATAGAGCTGGTGTTATTTCAGGAACCAGCTGGACTAGTTTTTCCTGGGACTTGAAAATATGCAAGTGACTGTGGTTTCCAGAAAAGAATTGAATGGAATGAGATGCCAGCATTGGAAAAGAGACCCTTTCCAGATGCTGGGTTGTTTTTTACTGGGTTATGCTGGTCCTGACCTCAGGAACATGGTGTTCCACCGACTGTGAGAGCTCCTCCTGTGGCTAATCACAAATCCACACCTCCCAGGTTAAAAAAAGCTATGGAGGATGAGGAAGATTAATTCCTGAGAGAAATATGTTTGTTAGAAAAGCACAATTTAGTAAAGCAGAGCAGTCACATCATCATCAGGCATTGCTGACATTGTTTTCCTCTGGGAAGAGCTGATAAAGATGTATCAGCAGCACCAGGACCCAGAGCACTGTCTTCTACCTCCAGTGACTGTGAAGGACAAACTCAGGATGACTAACAGCATAGGGTAGGCTTTTCAACCTGTAATAAGTTTTCTGATAAACTCTTAACAAAAATAATGGAAGCTCATCCCTTGAGCTTCATTATCATTGCCTCAGTGCTAAATCCTTTGCTTCAGCAAGTTCTCCTCAATTTTTTCCTAATTATATCAGAAAAAACCTGAGCTCAGGCTCTCCTTCCTTCTCCCAGTGTGGGTAAAATGCTGCTGACCGGACAAATGGCAGTGCTCTGCGTGGAGGTTTTGGGGGCTACTTGTGTTGCAGACCTGAGGACAGAGCTCTTATTGCATGGACTCTGCCATTATCTTGTCCCAGCTGACAGCCACCTGACGTGTGCTGGCCACCTCCTGTCATCATGGGTGCGGTGGTGTTAGCCACCAAAAAGGGGAACCTGTGTGCAGCAGAGTCTGCCAACACAGAGAGCCATGACATGGGTGATGGCATTGCATTATGCATTTGAGATAATGCATTTATTGGCTAAATGCATCAAAAACAGTACAGTAGGTCATGCACTCTTTTTGTTCCATGGAAACGTAAACCCACTCATTTCATGAGATCAGCTGTGCTACCTCTCAAGGCAAATTTAAAAGATGCACTCAGATTATCAGCCTTTTGAAGCTGGGAAGCCTGAGTTTGACATGCCTTCATCTTGTTGTGATGCTCAGGGCAGCCAGTTCTGGGTCTGGATCCCATTTTAATAGGTGCTTTACAAATATAGAATAAAGAGCTTCTTCGTATGAGGCAATAGATGGATGCAGACTGAGCATGAGTGAGAAGGTATGGCTTAGCTTTGTAAGCAATCATAACAGCATTGCCACTTCTTTCTTTTTTGTTGGCAAAAGACAGCTTAAGGAAGGATTTGAAGGATGATAATGAAGAAACTACCAATCTGCACTCTAATTACAAGCATGCAACATGAAACCGCAGTACTGCTTCATTCTTGTGGTTTGGGTTGTCTTGGGAAAGACATGGCTTTGTTTTGTCCGGAGCTTTCCTAAATCAGAGACTCTGTTCCAGACATCCTGGTTAGCAATTGGTGTTTCAACAGGGGGATTGCTGATGGGAGAGGGCTGCTTTGTGATAAAAACTGGTCCATCTTTTGCTTATGCAGTGGTTGATGACAGATTCTTTAGTAATCTGGGGTTTCAACCTGGATCAGAGCTCACTGACTGCAGCAGATTGGGGTTAGACCCTGAGTCTGTTCTCAGGAGTAGCACAGGAAAAGTGTGAAAGATAGGAAGGATGATAAAGCAGTCCATTTCTCAGGGTACTTTTCCAGTGGATAAACACTGAGTTAATAAGAATTCAAGGGAAGAGATGTCCAAATCTTTCTTTGATGGGGAAAACAAAAGTCTTGGGGAACAAAACAGGTTTGCATGGGAAAGACAGAACCTCAAAGCAGGAAAATTGTCAGCACTTTTTTCCTCTTTTAAGCCTGGCTCTTTATTTTTGCTAGAAGCTTGGGTTGCCTTGATTTTGTTTTCTTTCTTTTTTTTCTTTTTTTTTTTTTTTTAATCAGATGGCATGCACATGGGTTGGTTTCACTGGAAATAAAATTCCAGAAAAAGATTAAATTATTTAGACTTACTGGTTTACAGAAGGCAGTAAAAACTGTCTAAACACCAAATATACCAATAATAGCAGTAACCTAATGAGATGTCCAACAGAAAACTCCTAATCTTGTTTAAATATCCCACATCACCAAGTTTACCAAGCTGTCACAAAACTAATTGTGTCTTGGTAATTTAGTTGAAGCAATAACAGTGTCCTGCAGGAAACCTCGTGGTGGGCCAGGCACAGTGTTGCAGATTTGAGACTGCCTGCTCCGTGTCTGGTGCATTTGTAGATTTCTTGAACGCAGCTCCACGAGTTCATTTTTTAAGAAGAGAAACTTATTTTTAATTGTTGCAATAGTAAGAGTGTATTTTTTTACAAAATTATGTTTTGTGGGACTGTGGGGATTGCCTTGGTCTAGATGCAATGTGAGCTTTTAATCTGAACTGAAGCCACTCCAGAACAGTTAGTGCAGCTTTGACCTGCATAACATAAGCATATGGGAGGAACGTATCTTCTGTCTTTGATTGCAAGAGATTTTTATAATCTGTATTAACAGTCCTGCCTCTTTATGCTCAGGGTTGGTTTGCATCCTGCATCCCACTGTGGTCTCATTGCTGTTCTGTGAGTCTGCCTGAGCCTGCCTGGCTGAGACTCCAGCTGGGTGGAGGGAGACAGAATTCCATCTTCATGTTCCTTGTTGCTTCCAGACAGAAAAGAGTTCTGGTGTGGTTGTACCGCTGTTGGTTGTTGGTAGGGACCATGTAGCACATTTTCTACAATGTGCCATCCAAGCGTGTTAGGGTTGAACACTTCATCGTCACTGGCCTCGGAATAGAAATCAGAAGATGTTGTCTGGCAGAAAAGCAGTGAGACCCTTGAAGAACAGTGAGACTTCTGAAGAAGAGATAAATAAACTGAACCTTGTTTTAGTTTGGCATATGTTTTAAATTAGGATACAAAACCCGATTATTTTTATTTAAAACTTATTGAAGTTTCAAATTTCTTGGTATGCAGCTTCAACAAATAGAAAATTCTTTATCTTACAAGGTGACAAGCACATTGATAGCTTATTGATATTGCTTTATAGAACTGAATTACTGCCCTGGATATTCTTATTTTTCAGAATCACTTCTGTGAGAAACTGTACATCAGGAAATAATACTTTGCAAAGCTGAAAACATAAACTTGGCCTTCTGCTTTGATTTTGTTTTGTCATTCTCTTCAACTTCATTTATGTAATTTTCCTTTTCCCTTTCCATGCTTCACAGATTTAGTTGTTCATGTTTTTTAAAGTGTGTAAACAGAGATGGAAGGGCTGTGTTCCAGTTGCTAGTTTCATTTTTGAAAATGTGCAATGATAGCTGAGAATCTTAAAGGATGTAACTGAAATCAAGCCTCTGAAATGATTATAAGTAATTTCTATCTTACTGTTTGAAATTTGTGTGGCTATGTTGGTAGATGTGTGTTTTGTTGTGTCAGGTCACTGACATGGTGCCATGAAGAAAATGAAATCAATTAATAAATGTATTTCTCTCAAAATAATTATAAAAAATTACCCCCTTCAATATTTAAAAAAAAGTCTAGAGATCTTTATACAAATGAAATGATATTCTAATGCATGACAGTTCTCCACTTCCTCCCAAACCCGGAATGTAAGTTGTCTTGGTCACAGAAGTTTCCTGTGTTAGAAATCTAGATAGTGATGAGATAGTGATTCCTAAAAAGATTTTATGGTGCAATGCAAGTGCAAATAAAGGGCAGTTATTTATTTATTTATGAGTATTTGCTGTTTCCAGGAAAAACTGAATTTAGAAACACACATATTATAAGGAAAATATAACCCTTCTAGTCCCTTAGTCCAAAGTAGACCTTGTGGGTGAAATTCAGACCCTATGTGGAAACCCCCCAGTTTCATCAGAAGAATGAGATATATTTTTAGGAGTCTTCTAGGTTTGGAAGAAAAAATACAATTTCATTTTCAGCAGAATATTCATATGCATCTAGGCAATTGCCTCCTGCTCCATCTCCTCTTTTAGTTTAATTTTGCATCTTCATATGTAGCATGTTCCCTCCTTCTTCCTTCTGACTGATGCTGCAAGGCCTGAATATTCTCCAGTCTAAGTATGACTTGTGCTACTGCAAATGCAGTAGCACAAAAATTGCTGTTGATAGAAGTGATGAGTAACCACCCTTCTGTATTATATTTGTCCTCAACTCCAATAGGAAAGGAAGTTATAGATTTTACTGTATATGCTAAGGAAATTTTTCTTACATCACATTTCTTTACCAGTTCTTTTTCTTGGTTTAATTTATTTTATGTTCTGTTCTCAGCCAGCCAGTTTAATCTTCTGGTGCAATTTCATAAAAACTTGAGCCTCCAGAAGGGCTGAAGTTGGATGGTGATCAGTCAGAGTGTGTGTGATTAATATGGTGCTCAAACACTGGAAGAGATGGAAGACAAGGAGAGAGCCAGAAGTGCAACCAAGAAATTGCAAGAGATTTTAATTTATTTCATGCTATTGACAGATAGTTCAGACAACATCATGTCAGATTCTTCATCTATTTGAAGTATTCAAAATTAATTTTAAATGCAACAAAGGTATATGATAGCACTCAATGGGCTTAGAGGAATGAAGCTAGTGAAATGAGAACACAAACAAATGGTTGGAGTACTGCAGAAGTGGTGAAAAGCACAGAGAGATCTCTGTGGACTTTTTATCCAAAACATATGGTTCTCTCCAGAGTGAAGTGACTGAGTTGAACTAGCGCTGGAAGCAGTAGGAGAAGTGTTCTGGGATATAACGAGAAACAGTTCTTCCAAACAAGCCATGTCATTAGGCATCTTTGTGCATCCTGAAAAGATATGTTTTATGTGAAGGACTAGGATTTTCTCTTCTCCTTTTCTCTTTTCTCTCCATTTCTCTCCTTTTATTTTTTCCCTACTTCACCATGCTCCTTTCCATTTCTCTTTCCTTTGCCCCTCCACTCTTTTCCTCACTCTTCTTATCATTGGCAGACCAGAAAGCTCTCTGAACATTCAGAATAATCTGTACCTCTTGCAGATTAAAGTGGCATATCCTATGCTTTTGTAATATTTTTGGGGTGTGTGTGTGTGTGTATGTGTATGCGCATAGAAACAAATGCAAAGATTCTCTCAGATTTGCCTAACTCATAGGAGGAATCCAGAATTACAATAAAATATGCAGTCTACATTAGAAGTGTTATATGTCTGCTTTTTCTTGAACCCTTTTTTCCACTCAGTAGTTTTATCTAAGTGAATTTTGGGCATAATTTACTTTTACCTATGATGCTCAGTATGTTTGGTAGCCTCTAGCAGATTGGATGCTACTATGCAGGTAAAGTAGCTCCAGTCTGGCTGCAGTACTTGTGGAAGCCATAATTAAGTTCATAATGAATGTGTGAATCTGCATGGATTGTTTATGCATGGTAGATCCAGTTCTGGTGGGATATATCGGCCGTGCATAGCTGTTACACAAATGCACCACTTGGTGATACAACAGAAATCTCGGAAAGTGGCATGATGTTTTCCATAATTCTGAAAAACACATGCCAGAAGGTTGTGAAAATCTTTGCTTTGTTTTCTAGAGGCCATGTGTGAAAAACATAGTCTGAAATTTGTCAACAACAGTGGATAATTCCTGAAGCACTCCTCAGTTACAGTAGCTAATGCAACCTTTCTAAATATGTGACTACAGCATGGCAACAAGATTCTGATTCAAGAAGGCAAAACACTACTGAAGAGCAGGACTCCCTTCTACTGTTTCTATTCAGAAAATGTTGCTCATTATGAAATGACATTTTTTGTTGTGAAACCCTGGAATGATGGAAGAAAAAGGCTGAGTTTTGGATGAATGAATAATGTCAGAAACCAACTGCCTGTGGAAGGGCTGGTCAAATTTCAGATTCTGTTGCTGTTTGGTGCCCAGATTGGATCTCCTCTATTTTGCAGCTTCACAGAATTTTACATGGAGAAGGAACAACTATGACAGTCAGATCAGCTCTTCCACATCCTAAAGCCCTAAGACTCTTCCTGTCACTGTTGCTTTTATTCAATGACTGTGAATTGTGTCACTCTTCCTACACATAGCACTTTATATTTGCATGAGTTAAAGAGTATTTTAATCTAAACTGATTGAACTGCTGTGTCCCTCAAATTCCTTGTTATTTTGCAGATAGCAAAATTATAAATTTAAACAGTAGCTATATTTTTTTCTCTCAGTTCATTCTAAAGATACTGAGAATAAAGATGCTGAGACTAGAGCAAATTCTTGCTCATTATGTGAAGTAAATTCCAGTGATCTCTGAGAAGTCAAATTCAATTTTTTTTAATAGAAACCTTTTTTTAGCTTTGTGCCTTTAGATATCAAGATGATGACTGATGTAACAGGTATGAATAGAATAGACTAGTATTATGAAATATGCCATGTGGACTATGTTTTTAGTAGTCTTAAAATTTGGAAGTTTGAGACACATTGGTTTTATGTAGGAATCATTTCCAGATATTGAAGAAAAGTGTTAGTTTTCTCAGAAATGTTCAAGTAAAGTTGACTTTTATATAACTGTGAAAAAATGTGCTGCTATGTGCAGAAATCTTTAAGAAAAGTGCCAATTTATATGGCTTTTCCCCTAATATTCCTAAAATGGTATTTGTTTTCTTAAAGGAATGAGCCAATATGTCTGCCTTGCCCAGAAATATTTATTTGAAAACATGTTTTGAAAAGTAAATATGCTGATTGAATCAATACATTTAATTAATTGAAGAAATAACAAGTTCAAAGGCTAATAATAATAATAATGATGATGATGATAGCAACCAAAGTCCAAAGAATGTAGCTGTCATTAAAATGTAGAGCCTATGGAAAAGCTGGAGCTTGTCAAATGACAAAAGAATGGTCTGTACAAACTATGAGAAAAAGCAATGCCCTAGGATTAATTTATGTGTTATGTTATTCATCATTGCTTGGATGTCCACATGGAATGGGTGAAAATATTCACAATTCATGAAAAAGAAAAGGTTTTTGGGACATAATTTTTTCATTTGAAGATTCATAATTGAAATGAACTTTTTTCATCACTATCCAGATCTAAGCATTTGTCACTGATTCAGGGACTAGAAACAATGCCATATGGTTCAAGTGGCTAATCACACAGAATAAATAACTACAAAAAGTGGTCAGAGGGAACATCTGGTGAACATTCTGAATCTGAAGATCATCCTGATTATTATGTGAATATTTGTGAGTAAAAAATGTTAATAATGAACTAGTCCATTAGTCCATAAGCTGTGCACAGTGAAAAGAAATAATTACTTATGCAATTGATTTTATTTTAAGTGAATAATCAAATCTGTTCCAATTTAACATACTTCTGATTAAATGAGGCTTTTGCTCTGCTGGAATCTCTATCTCTCTGAATCTGAAATCTGAAGCCAGCTTCTACCAAGAGATTCTAAACCTATGTTTAAATTTTTTTGTGTATTTTATTCACAAAGAGTGCATCACTAAAAAAGAACTGAAAATTTTGTGTCAGTGTGTTTAGAATATATCTCACAGACTTCAGAATACAGCAGTTTAGGATAATGAAATTTATTTGTATGTATGTTAACTTGTGCCATATATTAAGTAGCTGAATTCACAGGAACTCAGTATTTAAGAAAGCCTGACTAAGCATATTTAGAAGATTTCCTTCTGTGTATTGGAAATTTTTCCATAGCTCCAAATGTAGAAAACTTGAGAAACCAGAGGTAGGCTCACTGAGTACCGATAAAAGTTCTTCAGCAACTCTCTAGAAGAAAAGTGCAAAAAGAGTTAAGTTCTGGGAGCAGGCACATGCTTCATAGAGTTGAAATACAAGACCTTGGTCACTCAGTCTGTAGGAACTTTGACAATGACTTTGGTAGATAAAGTGTCATAGCCTTCAAATCTTCTATTTGGAAGATCAGCGAGTTCCCACCCCCCCTGCTGTGAGCAGGGACACCTTCAACTACACCAGGTTACTCAAAGCACCATCCAACCTGGCCTTGAACATTTCCAGGGATGGGACATCCACATTTTCTCTGAGTCACCCGTTCCACTGCCTCACCACACATAGTAATAAATTTCTTCCCAATATCTCATCAAAACTAGCTTTCAGTTTAAAACAGTTACAACTTTTTCTATCACTATATTCCCTGATAAAGAATCTCTTCCCGTCTTCCTTGCAGGGCCCCTTTAGGTACTGGAAGGCTGCTATAAGGTCTTCCCAGAGCCTTCTTTTCTCCATGCTGAGCAACCCCAGCTCTCTCTGTCTGTCTTCATAGGAGAGCTGTTCCAGATCCCTGATCATTTTTGTGTTCCTCCTCTGGACTCGCTCAAGCAGGTCCAAGTCTGTTATGCTGGATGGGCCCCAGACCTGAGCACATTACTCACAGTGGGGTCTTCAAAATTATTTTAATTCTTAGTCTGAAACTGTTAAGAAAATCTGCCATTGATTTTGCTGGGCTAGAATTTCAGTCTTGCCATTGTGCCATCACTGTATCAACAATTCATCCACTTGGACAAGGCATCGCATTAAGATTTTAATTTCATCTTGTGCCATTTGCATGTCTTGTGTGGATCACTCCTTGCTCTGTTGCTCTGTGTCTTTTTTTTTTCCCCCCATCACCTATCCTTTGTGCTGCTTGCTCATCTCAAACAATAATGCTTTGGAGCAGCATCTGTCTCCCTTGCATATTACTCAACATCCCTGAGGCTTGAAAATCACAGAAGTATTTAGATGATATTGCTATATGAATAATAACAATTAGGATTCTATTCTTTGAAGAAATGCAAGCTGCCTTGCTGCATAGAATCATCAAATCCTTTACTGGAAGAAGACATATTCTTTCAAAGGATGTTTGATTTTTAGCACTGCCCTCACCTGATATTACAAGTCTATGCAAAAATGTATGTATTCTGAATTTGTACAAAAACAAATTTGTTTTCTTTAAAAATAATGAGTTTGTGCTAGTTGTTTTTGGTGGCATTTCAGACTGAAATAACACTATAACTAGCTGCAGAAAATCTTGTGGCTCACACCACAGCAAGTTTTAAATCTTATGTAGTCAATGGTGCAGTTTTCATTTAGAAAAATAGATGAAAATAAAGAACTTCCTAGATTTGTTTTCCCAAGCCAGACTAGGACTGTGACAAGCCTAAAGTAGTTCCTGCAGTCAAACACTTCTTTTGTTGGTAGAAAAGCATTAAAATCTATTGAACTCACAACATGTTTCTTCAAAGAGGTCTTCTTATATCGTTCTGTCTACAGTTTGCTAAACAGCAAAACCAGGACCATTTGAAAACTATTTTAGAAAAACTGAGGGGGAAAACTTCAGTAATTACTTCAGTAATTACAGTTCAAAATGGCAAAACATTTGAGAAATAAAACATTTCTGATGCCAGTATTTCCACACTAGTCATTGGCTCAGATTTTATTCAATACTTATTATCGTTCTGGAAAAAAATAAGAGTTCATGTGACCATGGTGCAATTGAAGTCAATATACTTTTCTGAGCTGGTGACAACAACTCTGATTTTTTTTTATTTAGACTTCTTTAAAAATCAGGATTTTATGAAAGAAAATCTGCTTCCAAGAAAATGGAATTCTGTGTTTCATAGCTTAGAAATCCTTGATTTTCTGCCCCTTCATGCTGCACAGCAAATTTCAGGCAACAGCAGCTCACTGTTCATACTTGATTTTTCCTTCCCAAAGTGCTCCCCTATTCTATTGTCAACCCTGTCACCATGCCCTGTTTCCAAACTGCTGCAGGCAGTAATTTGGTTTTTCTCATCTGTATTGTGAAGCATTTTATTCTCCCCTGGGCACTGTCAAATAACCAAAAAAAATCTACAATCATTTTGGTGGGAAGAGAACCTGGTAGCTGTGGGAACACAATGGTGTAGCTGTTTCTCCACTTCAAGGACCATTTACAGAGGTGTTTTTCATAGCAATGTTCAGGTGAGTCTCAGGAGAAAGGAGAGAATTCTAGAAAATTTGAATTTGATTTGAATGTCTTGCAGAGGACAAACTCTAACCCTTGATTTCAGCATCCCAGGAAATACCAAATTTTTCCTAGTTTTAGTAAAACAATTTAATAAGATAGTGGCAAATGCAAAAACCTGTCTTTTTAGTTAGGTGGTGCTCAGCCAGCAAGGCAAGAGAAGAAGGGTGATCTATCTTGTATAAGGCTGATAATCTGAACCAGGAAAGCCAGAAAAGGAGAACATCAAAATAAAGAGGATTAGACTTCATATCCACCAAGAGGACTGCCTGAATCACACAAATGTTCAAGCTTATTCTTGGTTCTTAGTATCATGTTGCAGTCTAAGCAGCAACAGAAGCAGAGGAAAGGAAAGTATTAGGACTTCTGGCATCTGCTGCTGTTTTTAGCCCACTTCTCTAGCTAGTTGTGCAACGTGTAATGGAAACTCCGAAAGGTTCCTGTGATCTTCCTGAAGGTAAGCAGCCTGGTGGAGAGAGCAAGACCTCTTGGCATTCCTGTCAACATGTATTTATTAGAAATCAGAAACCCATACAAGAAAGTGGCATTACAGCTCTCTCAAACTGCAAAACAATTCTATGAAATATTTAGAATTTGGGGGACACCAGGGAATTTGGTCCTGAGACAAGAACACATGGGCAACTCGGGCTTGTTAGCATCAGTGCTCAGGGAATTACTTGGATTTGTTGTATTGGCAACATTTTCCTGTGAAAACAAACCATTTAGATTTTAATCTCTGCCTCTATTTTTTATTTTTTCTCTCAAGAACTTAATTTTCAAGCAAGTCCCACTCTTCTGCTGGTTAGAACAGCATCAGCAGCTAGACCAAGCTGCTGTGTTGCTATCTATAGAGACTGAAGGATTTCTGGCGATGGGCAAGACACTTTAGGACCTGCAAAGCCACTAAACCTCCTTTTTCACAGGATCTGGTGCTTGATAACTGCCCCTTGTGCCCCCATTCACAAAATCTGTCATTTCAAGTTAAATAGATGTGGTTTTCTGACCAAGGATGGTGATGACAGTGAAGGTAGTGTCAGGCCAGAACTTATATGAAACCAGTGCTGTTCAGTGTTCCCATATAGGTTTTAAAATGAGAGAAGGAAAAAAAAAAAGGCAAGTAGGGCTGCTCTAGCCTGTGCTTGGATGTCTCTAAGACACCCAGGGGTCTTGTCTGGCAAGAGAGGCACTGGACAAATCCTCCTGTAGGACACAGTCTGAGCCAGGAAGGTCTTTTCCCATTATGTCCACCAAAAAGGAGCCTTCCCATGGACAGAAACCACTTAAGTTGCTGGGCTGAATATGGCAAATCAGTGGCTAATAAGATCTCTAAGGGCAGAGACATTACCATACTTAAAATAAGAGGAAAAACTTTTTTGTTTTAATAGCCTACTCAATTTTTAATTTATTTTTGTAATGTCAGTTTCTGTTTTGATTTGGCTTGAATGAAATTTCTTTTTTAACCTTTTGGTTCAGTCCCAGACTACAAACTCTATTATTTTCTGAGCTCTACAGAATGTAGTTTAAAAGGAGAGTTTATAAGTGAGTTATATGCCTGTTGTTCCAGAAAATGCTATGTTTAGAGCCATTGTGTTATTTCACTTGGATAAGGCCAAAACTTCAGTATAAAAAAATGGAATATATATAGAAATATAATGCTAAAATTATCATCTAAAAGTTAAAATGAAACAATGGAAAAACTGTTGAAAGGCAAAATTTTGCCATAATAAAATAAATTTTGTTGACACCTTGGAAGAAAAGTCAGTACTACTAATTTTTATTGTCTTCCATTGTAAGCTGTCAAACTTAACACAGTTCCCAAATGATTCATATTTGATAAAAATACAGGTTTTGCTGGCAGAGTGAACATTTTTTTGTATGCCACTGGAAGATTTTACCTGCAAGAGCATGATGTTGACTTGTGACAATCCTAGCAGCATTAAAAAAATATTAAGGCCAGATTCCCTTTTGTTCTGGGCTTCTTAGAAAGGAAGGGGAAATGAATACATATTAATATTTTGCAGTAACAGACACCATAGGTGAAGATAAGGGGAAGCTGGTAACAGGAATAGACTGCAAAGCAGATGGCCTGAAACTAAGGGAGCTGAGTGCCTGGCACAGAAAGAACTGTGATGGTCTCCAGCCTTTCTCTTCCTTGGGACACCAATTGCATCTCTATACTCATCTCTTGGGAAACTGGACAAATCCTGTACCCATTACCAGCCTCCTGGCTAGCCCAAAAAGGGTAGGAGAGATCAAGATGGAAAATGGCAGAAGTGCCCTCAAAGACCCTGCTCTGTAGTGAAAGCAGATTTGAGTTATTCTGTACAACATGGTCAAGGACCAGCTGTACATTGCAAAAACACTTGAGAGAGCTCCAGTCTTGCATCAAATTTAACTGAGATTATCCAATGGCTTCAAAATTACTGGACTGGGGGAGAATTGTCTGGCGGGTTCCTAAGCAGACAGACAGACAGACAGACCTGCACACAGCACAAGCAAGTTGAATGTTAAACAAATGACATGCCAGCCACCTTCCTTTTCACTTTACTGGGAAAGCAGGTGGAAGTGACAAAGGCACTGAGCCCTCCTTCCCATAGGAAACCTAACCAGCAGCCCTAGTCCTGTGGTATTCAGTGAACCAGAGAAATGTAAAACACATCTACCTTTGGGATCCCAAGTTCCAAGCAGTACTATGTCTTTTCTTAAGAGAGTATGAGGCACATGGATGTTATCAATGGCAGGGGAAATAAATTTGAGCTGTTTCTCACAGGGCATCTGGAGGCCTCAACTTCTCTTAGGAGAACACTGAAAGCCCACCTAAAATAAGTGAGGAGAAATTGAATCTCTCTTTGTTAAGGTCGTGGGTATGACTTCATTGACCAAGGCTGGGAAAGGATGAACTGGATTGCCAAGAATCACAGTTGATGCAGAAACATCAATAAAGTTGTGTGGTAAGGCCAGTCTCTCCTGCCTTTCTATGTCAACTTCAGATGTGTTGTTACTAAGATGATGGGGATAAGATTCACTAATGGGTTAGGAAATAAATAATGGCAAAAAAAGGGAAACATTTTGTAAGTTATATTTGTCACTGATGTGTAAAAAACTGGCCCTGTGAGCCTACAGAAACAAATGCACAGACAAAGGGATTTTGTGGTACTGCCCGTGTACAGGAAAGCAGTCACTGTGTACAACTGAAACATTGGCAACGAGAGCTAGAAGTCTGGAAATAAGAAAATGTCAAAAAATGTGGTACAGTTTTAATTGTACTAATGTATTTACAAGATACCAACATTTCAAAATTACTCCTTTGTATTAGTTGAAGATGTAGATATCAATCTGCCTGCAGGACCAGGGCTCTCCTTCTTTTGGTTTTGGGAAAGATTACATTGATAGTTTATCTGTGTCCCATTAAAATTGTTTTTGGTCTAGTCTTGCACATGCTCCTAAATCAGCATAAAGTTCAGTATGCAGCTACATTAAGTCAACCCCACCATTAAAAAGAGTGTATTTCCAAGAGAGAAGGATATTTTTTCTCTTGCCTTTCTTGATCCTGAACACTAACAATGCTTATAAACAGCTCTGAGACCTATAAAATGTCAAATCCTGCATAGTGACACCACTGTGCCAACAGATCCTACATCAGCAGCTGTTTATGTACCCTTACATACATGCTCACTTACTTGTGAATATCTTTTCAGATTAGTCCTTCCTGTTGATTTTTAATTTATAACTAAATACTTTAGTTTGTTTTTATGAAATGCAGCTGGAGTTCACAGAGCAGTGAAATGCAGAGCAGTAACTGGTGAAAGGAATTTCTGTCCTCTATCCGTGGTGCTCCCTACCAATGTGAGCCCACGCTCTGGAGCCTGAAGTGCTGGGGTGACATCTCCCCCCAAATTAAAACACCATGTTGCTGTTTAGTTGTATGGGACACCAGATGTCTCTGTGGAAGAGAGTTTTCCAGTGAGTAAGCACAACGCTGAAAGTCCGAGATTCCCATGGGAGTCAGTGATGCGTAGCCGACTGAAATGAGAACCAACCTTGGAATAGGATGTCTTAGATGGAACATATGACTAATTATGGATACACAAATACCTTTCTCTAAAAATAATAACCATCATCTGGTCTCAGGCCCAATTTTCTTGCTTTTAGTCATTGCCAAGAAGTGAGATGTTTTGAGACCACATACCGGCCTTGAAAGAATGCCTTTGACATTTGTTGGATTTAGTTTGATCAGTGATCCTCTTAGTTATGAAGAAAGGAAGAAAGTTAAGAACAGGAATGTCAAAATCTCTGGGCAGTAAATGGAATAGAGGGGTTTTCTTAAATGTAGGCTGAAACCCGAAGATAAAGTTAGAGTCAATGTTCAGCCCTCAGGGATTAAGTTAAACCATTCCTGTGCCATTTTGCTTCCAACAAGTGTGATTGACACCATCCTTCTGTTTATGTTCTTTAGCTGGGCTTCTGGGATGCTGATCTTAGAGAAACCACTTAAACCACATTTCTCATCCGCTCGGGTTCTAACCAGCTCCTAGGATTAAATGACAGGCTTATTTTCTACTAATTGCTCCTTTGCCTGTCGTGTAATTTGTCCTATATACAGTACAAGTCCTCCAGTACTTGACTAAAATCTTGTTTTCCTTCTCTCTATTAACCTATCTGATATATTTTCTCATCATTCATTGCTTCTGCATTGCCTATTTCTTTGTCTCTGTCTGGCCTATGGTTTGATGGATTTTCTTGCTTATTCAGTGTTTGGTCTTGTTAATGCATGTTTTCTTAAAACCCTCTTTATTATGTGATGTTTTAAATTATAATATTTTGAATATGCTCTATAAATTTTTTTGTGTTGGCTCTCCTTCTCTTTTACCTTTTTCATTTGTAGATAACTTTCTTATCCTTGGTTCAGTATCTACAGTTTAGTACATTTTATGTTCCCTAGGCTTTTCTGTATTCGTCTTGTCCATGCTCTTGATTTTGATCTTTTTATGCAGTCATTCTCTTTTTGCCCTTACTGATAATTTTTGACTCCATTGTATTGAGATGGTAAGAGACCATTATTCTTCTGGTGCATTATAATAAATATGATGACCTAGTTCTTTATTTTGCTGCCTCAAGAAAGATACTGCTTATCATGAAACAACAAAACCAGCAAAAAATTATCTGATAGTATATATTGCAATGCAAAGGTGGAATATCAGAGAGATCCTAATTTTGATCATGGTTTCATAGCAGCATTTAGCCTTTTATGGTCTTCTGCCTACGTACCAACTAACAGGTTTAGTTTGATATTTCTTTATTTTCGCAATAGTAAAGGTACGGAAACCTTAAAAGAAAGGGCCTTTCCAGATTTTGTGTTAGGAAGTGAATACAGAGCGTTTTTATTAAGCATTTATCTGGCACATGCTGTCATCTTTCTCCCTGTGCCTTTGCCATGGACGGTGGTGGTGTTTGTCTGGCAAACCCAGACAGACAAGAATATTCCTCTGGCTAAAGCGTGAAAACCTTGTGCTGTTGGCCGTGAAAGCCCTTGGTGATGGTGAAAGCACACTTTTGCTGGCCTAAATTCTGCTTCATTTTAGACAGTCAAAACCTATAGTCTTGCAGGTCAATTGACAGGTAATTGCTATACTTTCACAAGAAGGTTGCATTATGATCATCCTGCCTTTGCAGGAGTTGTAGGCAAAAGATTAGGGACTAATTGCAGAGCAAATTTGTAGGAAACAAAGGAATGGTTCAAGAGTTGCATCAGAGCAGGTAAGGAGTAGAAATTTCCCATTTTCTGAGATCTCAGAAGCAACTTTGCCCTGCTTGAGATTGGTATTATCCCACTTTTTAGTCTTAAAACTGAATTATATTAGGTTCCTTCCCTAGTTTTGGTTTGAGCTTTCCATTTTTCACATCCTTAGTTTGAAATATTTTTCGAATATATTCATATTTATTTCCAGGCATCCAGCCTACTTTTATTCTGGCCTTTGCATCTTTTTTTCCTTCTCTGTTTTAGTCCAACATAAACGATTCCCTTTCAGCACACACAGTACCCTGCTATTTATTTGAGATTGAAAGAAGGCAAGAAAGTAGTTTTCTCATTCAACTTCTAAGACATCTCCAATTTTGTGGCATATTTTGGCCAGTGCCTAGGTAAAGCCCAGTCATGGTCATTGGCAAAATAAATTAGTGTGTGTGGCTAATAGAACTTGTCTACAGATTCAAACACTTCAGTTTAATCATAATCATATTTTAAGAGTTACGTGCTAGCAGACTTTTATGTACTTTTATACTTGCAAACAAGAGATGCAAAGTTTCATTCAAGTAGTTTTGTAATCAACTTTTACATTGACTACATTTGCTATTCTAGGTATGGGGTCAGCCCGAGTCTTTGAAAATCATCAAAACAAAAGAATGCCAAAGCAAAAGAGATAGAGGGCTGTCTTGGTGTCCTTTGCTTACAAGAAGGAAAGTCAGTTGTTGTTTGTTAGAAACACATCTCTCAATTTTCATGGTGAATCTAAGTTTTACAGCCAGATATTGTACATTTTCCTGTTTGTGTTTGGTTTTGGGCTTGGGGTTTTTATTAGTGCTTTAAATGTATAAATGGTTTGTATATCAGGAAAAATCAGCTACTCTTTGCATTGGGAGTAACCACACTAAAGCCAGTGGGTTTCTCAGGCTTAAGTCAAGAATTGTATTAGTTCTGTTTTGATATATCATCCATGACAGTGGGGTCCTGGCCATGACTATGGTTCTGAGGCTTTGTAATAAAACACAAATATAATAGTTAGTAATGCTTTGGCTCCTTGGGTGGAACATCTGTCTGACCTGCCCTGTAACCAAATTCAGCTTTCTTCTTTAAATAATACTGAGATTGGAATTTTGTCCCTATTTGCCATGAAAATATGTTTTACCCACATATTTTCTTCAGCAACCTAAAGCTTTTAGTACCAGGAAATGATTCTGTCTATTTTGAGGGCTCACTTTATTGTGATACATGAAAATAAGAGTGTTATAAAAAGTTTCCGAGGTCAAATCACTCTTCAGGCTGGATTTGCAAGGTGGGTGTTCAGGAATCAGTTCATCTTCAGGGATTCACACCATGTAAGATGGGTATGCCAGCTCTGTCTGGGTGGTTTCAGGGGGATTTCGGCATCCAAGCTGTGATCTGAGCCCACATGGAGTTAGGGCTGAATAGTAATACAATGGGAAACATGGAAGAAAAAAAAAAATTGTACTCTGTCCCTGTCTGTGCCACCTTAACCAAGATGTTGGAAAATTGCTCTCCTACGTGTACAGTACTTCATAAGTAAGCAAGTTACTTTTGGGATTTGGCTGACAGAAGAGGCTGTCTAGACTTGCAGGTGAAAAACTCGCTTGGCAGGTAGTAGACCCAGAGGATTCAAAGTGTGGTGACACTCAAGACAGCACCCCAGACCCAAAGCCAGTTCCCAACCCTTCTCTGGCACACCTGAAGCTGTGACGATGCTCTCACATCTCCCCTTCTAGAGCACTCCTCTTTATGGAACTGGGCCTGTGTCCATGAGGCAGAACAGGTAGCTGGCAGGTCTGTATCCCACAAATTAGCTGGTGGGAGCAGGAAATTAAACTAATTTAATGGAAGGTTACACAGCTTCAACTGAAAGAAATGGTGGTAGCTACTTCCATTTCCCTGAGCTCCTCTGCCTTGGTAGCATGTCCTCTGGCCCTGTAATCAATGTGTTTGTGAAGGACTGAGATGTGGGTTTAGCTGCTAGACCTATATATCTCACAGTTCCGATAAAAGATCAACAATGCAGCCTCTCTTCTCCCCCTTTTTTGTTGGTGAGCTCTGGGCCCTCTGACACCCCTGGCTCAGCATGAGGCTGGCATGAGGAGTACTGGTGTGCAACACTCTTGCATTGCTTCATCACAAAGAAATGCCAGGAGTGAGGCACTTGTGGAGACACTCAAGGACAAAAATTGAAATGCCCAATATATCCTGGTGTCAAAAAAAGAGAGAAATAGGTATCTAGCTGAACCAGGAAGATCTGTGCTGGATGGACAATTTTAGCACAAGTACATAAGTCAGGTCATAGCTCTGCTCCTGAAGTCCTTCTAGTTCTATTGGTTGATATTTTTCTGTAGGATCTCAAGGCTGGCTCACAGATTTCTTACTACCCTTGAAAATCTGTCCACGGGTAGTTCCTATGAGTTCCTAACTGTAAGGTGCCTACTACAGGTATATTTAATATATGAGATGTTTTATGAATCCTGTCAAATTCCTCCATGCTTCTCTTCCATCCTGCCCCTTATTTTGGTAGGTAAAGTAACTTTTATGTCTGAGGAACTCAAAATACATTTTGCATCTTTCTTATGTTAAAATTCCTTCTCTAGACTCCACTAGAGCTGTTCAAATGTACTGAGTGTGCCTGTAGGATAGCTTTTCTCCATTTTAATATGTTTAACAGACCAAAGGTTTTAGCTGTTATGTCAGTTTGCTGTGCCAATGACTTTAACATTTTTAGCTCCCAGTATGAAGAATGTGAATGACTGAGGATCCCTAAGAAAGCCCCTAGACTCTATTTGGCTTCAGCACTAAAGACTGCATTTACTATTGCAATAGCTTGTCTGAGGAGCAAGATGAATTTATCTGGAAGTGACACCCCCCACCCCCCATACCCCTCCCTGGGCTCTTCCCCATCAGGTCAAGAAAAACTGAAAGAGGTCATGGCTGGGAATCCAAGAGGGTGTGTACATGTTACATCAGTTTTTGCTGGCACAGAACAGTAACAATTGTCATGGGCTCCTGCTTCCATTCCCCCCTTCTTCCTCTTTCTCCCACAACAACAGTATGTGAATGTGAATCTTTTAGAAAGATAGTATTTTTTTTTCTACTGCTGAGCATAGTACAACCTGATTATCCCTCTGGGCATGGGTCTTGGAACAAAGCCACAGTCTAGTCCTCACTAGTACAGCCAAATTCTTTGTCTGTCTGTTTGTTTGAAAAGCGTTTGCTACAGTTATGTCATGAAGGATTGCATAAACAATTCATCAACTGAAAGCAGCATAAACATGCTTAATGAACTATTAGAAGGGTGGGGGGAAAGATGAAGGTGGGAGAAAGGTAGACCACCTAGTGCTGCAGGTGCATTTAGTTTCTTTCTTGAAACAGCCTGAAAACAAAACTCCTCAACCCTTCAGCAAGCAGAGAAGTGCAATTCATAGGTTTATGCAGTTGTGAGGGGACCTCAGTAGGTCTCCATTTCCTGATCAGCTGTAGGGTTAGCTACAAAGTTCTGAAGAGTGATGAAAATAGGGTCTAAGATCCTATTTTTTCAAAATAATTGAGCTGAGCTTAAACATTCAGATAAAAGGACAAAATCTCAGGGAAAAAAAAAAGAAAAAATGCAAGGGTGTAAATATGGCAAGGTATGAGAAAGTTATTAATGTACTGACACAAAGGAGAGTCATGGCTTGCAAAGATCTTGATTCAAGGTCTGTTACAGTCTGCTGAAAGATTTGCAGCAACATCAATGAGTTAGGGAATCAGGATCTCAGACTGATAGTTTGTGGAAAGATTAAGGAGTGACCTGAAATGCAGTAAGGCAGTGAGAATGCACTGACAGGTTTTTCAGCAACTTTACTGTATGGTGGGGAAAGTTTGATCTTGGTTCTCATTACATGCATGTGGAAGGGTACAAAGCAGAGGTCTTTCCCCTGTCTGGGAGGGAAAGAGTCAGCCCTGAGTCCCTGTGTGTCTTCAGCCACACTGTGCATTGAAGTCACTCTTTTCTGGGGAGTCCAGCAATTCCTTGAATTTCAAAAGGTCGGCCCATCCCTCCAGCCCATCTAGCTCCCCCTGGCTGGTAGCCCTGCCCACGAGCATATTGACTGGTCCCCCAGTTTGCTGTTGTGATGACCCACCCCTGAAGCTGAGGGTAACTGGGGCTCTTGTTAATACATCCCTTGGGGTGGGTTAGAGTGAAATGACACTGGATGACCTGTGTTTGTATATACTGGTCGAAGTGATGGTTGCAGTTTTGATCTGTCAGTGTTGGGGGAAGCCCTCAAAATGTAGAGTTCAATGGGTTAATATACACACAGACTTCGCTGGGAATACCCAAATACCTTCCCTGGTAGACCCTTCAGAGATGCAGTGATGTCACTTACCCATTCCTTGAATACTCTGCAATCTGCTCTCTTATGCTCTACTATCCCTTTCCTTGCTCCTCTCTGGACCTCAAAGTCCATTGTTTCACAGTCACTGCAGCCAACATTGAAACTGATTATCACATTTCCAATCAGCTCTTCCTTATTAGTGAATAGTAGATCCAGCCATACATCAGCCTTAGTTGCCTATCGTATACCCGAGCCAAAAAGTTGTCATTTTCCACAAATCCTCTTGACTGTCCCACTGCACCTTCCTTCCAGCAGCTCTCAAGAAGGTCTGTCTTGAAGTCCAGGGTTTGTAAATCAGAGCTTTCTGTACAATTTATTTACTACTATGGTGTAAATGCAATGCTGAATGATGAGAATCTAGTGCAGACTATTTCAGCTATAAAATTGTAAATAATAAATACTAGGGTCATATGATCATAGCATAATTCAGGTGCAAAGGGACTTCAGGAAGACCACTTCTGTCTCAAATCTAAGGCATCTATGAGATCAGATGAGATTGTTTGGGCCTTAATCCATAGAGGTTCTGAAAACCTCCAAGGCTGGAGACCGCACGGTCTCTGTTTCTGTGGTTGACAGTCCCGATCTTCTTATGTTTAACAGTGAATAAACAAAGAGAAAAGAGTTAATGGAATGGATAGGTTCATCATCATTTTGTGGATGACAATTTATGTGTCCACTAGCAAATGTTCATAAATCTTCTCTTTATAACATAGATATCATGAAAACAACATAAACTATTCCATGTGATAGCTGTTGAAAGAGAAATCCAACTGTCTTCAATAAATCAGTCTTCATTTTAAGAAGTCATCAGAAGACTCTTAGTGTGTCAGCATCTTCTTTTCAGAGGCTCCCTCAATTTGATCTGTAGTGAGTATTACCATTGCAATGCTGCACAGTATAATAAGTATTAAAAAAGTTATGGGTTCAGCCTTATTTTGCTTTTATGGTTTGAGGTTACATTGCCACAGACTGATGGAGGTCTGGCATAGTATGTAAAATAGAGCATTACCACATCTGCAATGGTATCAAAGGCATATGTCTTACAGTATCACCACAGAAATTTCGTAAACTAAGAGGATGATATTGTACTGCCATCATATTAGTACCAGTTGTACTCTGACATAATTTCATACCCTCCTTTTCCCACCAGTATTTTGAGTCTGGTATTCATACACCAATTTGGGACATACTTTGGTAATGATGTAAATGTAGGAAGACCATAACAGATGATTCATGCAAAATCTTTTTTTTTTTTTATTTCCAGACAACTTTTGGCAAAACTTCCAAACCCAAACATGAATATAACATAAATACAGAGGATACTTTTCTATTTCTCTTTGCAAATGTACTTGCAAAGGGGCTTTATTTTAGCACTTTAAGGACTGCCAGAACACCGTTGTGTCTTACCATCTGGGGTCATAGTCACTTGGAAAGCAAAGCAGTGTCCATTTGCAGTTGTGGCTATTTGTGTTAATTCCTTTCCCACACACATAGATGTTTTTTTTCCTAACAATGGCCATTTCAGCGGCAAGAAAGGTACGCCTTCCGAACAACAAATGAGATCCAAAGGGAGACCTCACACTGAAATGACTGAAAGTGCTCAGTGAGATAAGGGAAAATCCTCTCTGTAACGGGCCTCTCCCTTGAGATGGGAGAGATTTGGCAAACTCGAGGGACAAACTGAACAGTTTCTTCCTCTGACCGAGGAATTCAGGTGCTTTTGTGGGGAATATATTGGGGCTCTCCCTGGACTGGTGCAAACACGTGGCTTAACACTGCGCCACTAAAACCCAATCAGACATGAAGTTCTGCCCTGTTCATGAAGATGTGCTGTAGCAGAGGAGCTTTCAAAGGGACTTTAATTCTCCTTGTTTCCTGTGTGTTTCATGCTGGCACCACCTCTGGTCCTGAGCTCAGCTTTTGGGAAGATGTCTCATGTTAAACCCAAGAGGTGCACAATTGGACAATGTGAACCTGACTGAAGCTATGCCATTTCCTTGGTGCTCCAAGGAGATCAGTGACTAACACCTGCACCAACATAACCAGTGGTAAGAGACCTTCAATTAAGAACTTCAAGCTGTCTCGGTGTGGCCTCATAACTGCTTTTTTTCCAAGGGCTATAAATCAGATATGCAATGGCCAAAGCTGCAAGGACATTTAGGTTCCTTCTATCAAAAATTAATCAACACACTGACTATCAACTATCAAATGCAATCTTTTCCATAAAGAATTTTGTGAATATTGGTTCATATATGATACATTCTTATTTAGAATATCACAAATAGGTTGTGACTGTGAACTTGCAACTGAGCACAAATCCAGGCCCTGCTCACCAAGCCACCATCTGCTCTTTATTTAAGTTACTTCAAAAATAAATGTTTCTTCCATGGTGCCTGCAGTACATGATATGACTAACGTAAGTAAAATAAATCAGTTAATAAATTTGCAAATACCATCAGGACATGCCTATGTAAAAAATTCATGAGTACACAGTCCATTGCCATAAATGGATTTATTCAGTTTCCCTCTGTTCCTCCCCTTGTTTATTGGTGGCTCCTGGCACATCCCATACAACAGAGGTCCATCTTGTCACTTGTGCAGAAGCACTGAACTACTGAACCACTAATGACACCCTGCACTTCCAGAGGTGATTGCATTTTGCCTTCATGAGCTTTCAGTAGGAACATTGTCTCCTGCAAGGACCCCAAAAGCAAGAGGCAGCCTCCTCCAGAGGGCTATTTGGGTTTTAGGGAGCCCGAGTCATTGCCTGACCTCCCTCATTTTTCTTTGACCATTTTTAGAGGGAGTATGTATTGACTGATTCCTAATTTAGGATCCTTTGATTAGATGAATTAAACCTCGGGCCTTGACAGGACTTGAGTGTGTAACTCTTTGAGGATTTGAGCCTAATCTCTTTGTACAAGGATCAAAGTCAAATATTGCCTATTTGGTTTTTATTGCCTGGCAAAATTTGAATGCTATTTAAAAATAGTAATCTCTGATAATGGCTTGTTTATGGAAATCATTACTTGCTTCTAAGTTTTATTTTAACAGAGCTAGAGATAAGAGCATAACTGGATTATAATATCTTTATATTACAATCTTGTCTTTTACTGGATTTTTAAATGCCAACAAAACTGGAAAGTCTGATGTTACATTTTAATTTGAACTGCATGTATTAATAGAATTAGGTACAAATCAAAGTTTAACATCTTGAATGTATTACCATTTTTACATTCCTTTTTACTTACCTAAGAGCCTTTTTGGCTAGCCATGTAGGACTGAAATGTTGAATTAGAAATGACACAAAGACCTGGAGTATGGCACATGATTGCCCATTATCAGATAAGAAAACCAAATCCACAGAAAGAGTATAATTTTTGCAGAGATGTTTGTCTTCACAGAAGCGCCTGTTTTGACCTGCTGGTTTGGCAGATAACCATTCATTTAAAATAATAGATAGATGAAATAGGTTCTCTTTAATCTTTCCCTAACGTCTAAACCAGCTGTTGCTATGGGAAATGTATTTCACATGCAACTCTCCTGAATATTACATGATGATCCTAATCCTGGCCATATGCACACACTGAGAAAAGAGAAAGGTGACGGTTTTGTGGTGTGGCCTTCCCTTCTGGCCTCTGCTGTATTTGATCTGCACAACCTGTAAACACACTTCTCATTTCCACGGCATTTCACTCTTTTAAGAAATGATTTTTTAAATAAATGATGCGTCTTTTAATGAGTAACTGTCTTGCTGCCTCATGCATATTTCAAATTACACTTTAAATTACTGGATGAAAAGAAAAGCAAGTTAAATACCAGCACCCACTTGGTTAAGCTGTCACACTATTGTACTATTTCTACTGAAATGCCAGCCAAATTTCCCAGGTGCGCTTTCCACATCTCTCATATAACATCAAAATAAAATCTCTGCATTAAAATAATGCATATAAATATACTGGTGGTTATTAGGAAAAAAAAAAAAACCCACACATGGTGTAAGTTCATCCAAAAGAAACTATATTAAAGATCCGGTGTGAGACAGAATTTTGGATGAGCTCTAAGCAACTTTTCATCAGCATGGTTCTCTGAAGAGAAACACTTTCCAGTATTGCTCCTCTTTATAAATGAGCTAACCTCAGACATTACCAAGCACCCAAACAACTGGGCTGTTTCAGACTTGCAATACATTAATAAATGATGATGTTTATGAAAGATATTGCAGATATTTTTCCAGTCTATGCAAAGCCCAATAAAGAAGAAAAAAAGAAAAAACAGAAAGCAAAATCCCAAAGAAATCTCTAAGGTTTTTTTCTGTGGGGCCAATGACATACAAGCCTAGTGCAGGAAGACTATGTTGAAAGACTACTGCAGGCAATCTGTGCTCTTGGTGCTAGGGAAAGGGCAGATGTTCTCAGAATGAGCCCACTGGCTGCCTGAACTGGCAGCCCTGAGTTTGTTTATTTATTTGTTGTGGATGTTTCTTGAACAGTAGCTCAGCAGAAGGTTGCTAAATGCAAGTATAATTGGAAAGGTCTGAAAATCCTCCACTGAGTAAGCAGATCCAGAGGAACAGATGGTGCACCCCTTTGATGGTCTCCTGTCAGAGAGGGTGATACAAATTTGCTCAAGGTCTCATCATGTGGCTTTGAGGAAGATTTCAGATGATTCATTACATTTACTGAATGGGATTGTTTGTGTATGTAGACATCAAAATGTAGTCACACCCCAGGTAATTACTGCAATAGGGCCTTTGTGGAAGAAATTAAGTATGAATACACAGAGAAAACAAACAGCTGAACACAGGTGTGTATGCATGCACACCTACCCCTCAGCACTGCCTGTAGTTTTCTGTCTTGCTGTAATTTCTTGTGTGTGCTGTAGCATACTGCCCGCAGTGCCCACACACCCAGCTGTTTGGGGACAGACAAATTTCAGGAGCAGGTATGGCCGCAGGTTGGATTCACACATTTCTGATGACTTCTGAGTGCCTTGGAGCTTGCTTGCTGCTCTCACATTCTCACGTGGGTCTGTGTGCTTCCCTGTATGGTCTGCAGAAACCTCATTGCAGATTTCTCTGGAGATCCCTTGGTATGTAGTCATTTTCTAAGAGGTTCTGGTATTGCTCTGACAAGCTTGAAGGGAGAGTTTCAGAGCATCTTTAAAGTGCTTTCAGGGGCCTTCTCTTGTTTGTCTCTATTAGCTCAGCTACACAGCATGCCAACATTTTTGGTAGCTTTGTGTGCTTCTTGAATGAGTCTGTGCTCAACCTGGCAAAAATGAGAGCTTCCCAGGGATATCTCTAGCAGTGCCATTGCTGTGAAATAGAATATCAGTGTTTGTCAAACACTTGTGCCAGTGGATACCCAGAACAGGAATTAAGAAGACGTGATAAAACACATCAAGCTGTTGGATTTGGAACAACATGGGTTTCAAGAATCTGGCTAACAGAGAGAACAGACATTTGTGTCCTTGCACATGGCAGCCATTTTGAGTATTGCTCTTCACTCTAAAGATTAATTTTGCAGATGACCAAAGAATGAAATTCTTTAAAAGGAGAAGTGAGGTTTTACCATCAATGATAATTGCATGTGTGAACAACAGGTATTTTGAAATTTACAATTTACATGAAGATCTTTGCCCTGCACTTGTTCAGGACATTACCTGTGAAGTCATTAAAAGAAGAAAGGTTCTAGACTGAGGAATGCCTAAAAGAATGCTTATTATAAATTCTTTGGTGGTGTTCATTGGCCAGAAAACAACCCACTCAGTATGCAAGAGATGTAGGGACAAGAGAAGCAGTGCAAGACAGCAGTCATCTGTAATCTTGTAAGACAGCAAACACATCACAGGTGACAATTTGTCAATAAGCCCAAAGGCAAATAGTAGGTAAAGGAAAAAAACACCCTGAGGCTATTGCAATATCAGAAAACATATGGCTGGAGCATATGTAGCTTAAAGAAATGCAGTTTGTGTAAAACAGGAAGGTAGAATGCAAATGCCAAAACCAAGACATGTGCTCTTTTAATTGTGTTCCTCCCTTTGATAGAAATATCAGGATAAATCAAGACCCGATGTAACTGCAGCAAAATCACTGGAACTACAATGAGGATAAATTGCTGTCATTAATCAACAAAATCAGTGACAGTTTTGTGTGTTCATGCCAGAAATTAATCTGGCCCATTACAACAACAATTTTTTCGACACTCAACGCTAAATTTATTTTCTGTTTTTTATACAGCAAAATGAACTTGAGCTTTGGTGTATAACAAGATGCTCGTGTCCTGGGAAACATTCCTCTGACCATTACTATATCAGCTCCATGGATGGGAGGGTACAGCATCCCTGGTCTGCCATGCACTTTCCCTTCAGGTGTGCCTGGCTCCACACTACCCTCCTGTGTGCACTGGGGGGAAAGGCTTTTGCGGTGCATGGAGGCAGAGAGGTGTGAGACAAGGGAATAATCCATCCTGTGCCTGGCCTCATACCCTGCTCTTGCTGAGTGCAAATGCACGCACACCCAGCGCTTGGTGCAGCTCTAGGCTGGTCTAAGAACATTTCTGCTCCTCAGCATAATAGCAGTGTTAGATTGTGACTTGACTTCCAGGTGCAACACCCACTTCTCCCACTGTGCCACCCCAAATAATCATATTAATAATTGAGTTTCAGGCTTGCAAGCTCCATGGTAATTGCTGTGGCTCCAAGGGGAGTCGTCTGCCTCAAAGAAGGGAGTGAATGAGTTTTCCTTTACAATGGTAAGGGTGCAAGGAGCTGTTGAGCATTCAGCCAGCAACGGCTGGGCATCTGATTTCCATTTACAGATCTGAAAACTGCTTTTACCTGGCTGCCTGTCCCTTGGATTGCACAGTACTGACACCGTACTGACACTCTGTCTACTTTATAAGTAACTTAGAAATGAGCATTATCTTGGCACTACAATAAAATGATTTAACCTTTGTGTTTTATCAAAAACTGCAGAAGTGACAAACTGAGACTATTTAGGTATCTGATTTTTTCGTGTGCATATATAAGATTTCAGGTTGAACTAATTAATTCTGTTTCTATTAAAAACTCTGTGCTAGTTTGAAAGGCTGCATTTACATTCCAGCTAGAGTGAAGATTTTATTTTCTAGCATGAATCTCACCATTAATCAGAGCTGGATGTAATTTACACCACCTTCAAAGAGCCTGTAAGAAGATAACATAAAAATGTTAATCAAATTACAAAATTCACAGAGAAAAGTTCGACGCAGAAATGAATTATTCCAGCATGTCTGTCTTCTGTGGCATTGCCAATGTAAATCTATGCAGTAGGCCACCACAGTGCAGTCCATAGGGGCTAAGTTTGAGGTTTTGCTTTATATGTGTTTTTTTTTAAAAGCCTGGCTATCTACTTGCACATTGTTCTGGGGTAACTGAAAAATGTGTTTTTAACATAGTATATGCAAAATAATCTAGATTTCTTTGCTGTGCAAAGTGAAATAATCCACAGAACTTCACTAATTTACCTTAATTTGCAGATCTTCACAATTTCATTATGATCTTTGTTCATGCCCACTCTTCACGTGCTTGACAGCCAATCTCCATAGTGACTAAGATAATGAAAGCATAACTTTATAGGTCAGGATCTGTAAGGACAGATAAGTTTTACAGGATAGTAATTATTTTAGATTAGACAGGCATATCTTTTTAAAACTCTGCATATGTTTTAAATTGTATGGGCACAAAATTTAGAATAAAATAAAATTTAAAAAACCCCAACTCGTGAGTTTATTTTTTTAGTTATATCAGTTTCAACCCACATTTCAGTAACCTTCAACAGTGAGCCTGCTTCAGGTTCTCATTTTTGTGGCAGATTTCCTGTAGGAATCTGTGATAGCTAAACATTGAAATGCAAACCAATTGAGAGTCCCATCATTAAAAAAAAAAAAAAATCACTCTGTTTAGTCAACAGCCATAGCTTTGTTTTTGTGCATCCAGGTTTTGCAGAAAACCTGTGGGCCTAAAGCAGCTGTCAGCCATCCTTGTCCTGGCAGATCTGGAGCTGGCTGGGGTGCAGCATCTGTGGAGCCATGGAGGACATGCTCAGACCTCCTCAAACTTTCTCCCAACCTTGTGTATCCTTGCTGACCCATATTTTTGGTAGTCATGTTTGTTGAAGCTTTAGATGAATTGTTTGAGATGCTGAACACATTCAGTATATCACAAAACAGCACTTTGATTATTTAATAGTACTGCAACATTTGGAATATTACATTGTATGTACCTTAATGTCATTACCTCACTGACTTTTGGAAATTAAAACTATGACAAGGAGGTGACTGCATTTACACATGGGCACATTTTAGTTCCCTGGGAGTGGGGAGATTTGGATGCATAAAGTCTATAATCTCAGCATTTTGTCTTCTACTTTCTTCCTAGTTAGAAAGCATGCAGTGTTGCCATTACAGCTCATACATTTAATAACTGGAAGCATCAAATCATCCAAAATAAGCCACAAAATCAGAATTGGATTATTTTTTTAAGTTCCATCAGAAGAAAACTGTGCATGCTACAAAGATGAAACAAAAATTCCCTGTTATGTGTATCATATGTGGCCATGATATTAGACCAAAAAAGTAAAAATATGATGGTCTTGTACTGAAAATTATTTCAATAGAGTGTTTAAAATTACTGAAATAAGTTTTAAAAAGACTATGTGAACCTTTAAATACAATTTTAGGTATTTTTGTGACGATAAAAATAGCATATATCAGATGCTGGGAAATGTCAGGGGCTGACATGGTAAATTACATGGTTTGTACCTGTTTTGATGTTAATTTTGTGAATTCCTTTTTGGGTAAAGATGGCCCTGGAGAGTGCAGGCTTTGCAACTCACACTTCCTAGTAGAGAAACTAAAATGTAAGCAATTATGTCTGAAAGCAAATATTTTGAAGAGTGTCAAGATCATTTACATGCTTTGGAGGTCCTGCTTTCTTTCCTGTATGATACAGCACCAGCAACCTTTCTTTCTGCAGCTCCCATGGACGCCCAGGAAATGACTGCCATGGTCTGTATGGTGGAGCCAGAGCAGCAGCTGAGCACAAGGGCAGCTGCTGCTGCCACATGAAGCTCTGTGGAGCACCAATCCTACAAATTGCTTTCAACCTTCCTGCAAGATGGTGATCCCCAGAGAGGCAGATGATCTGTAACAAAACATGGTTGCTAGTGCTATCCGGAGCCGAAAATCCCACCTGGAGGAGGGCAGAAAAGGAACACCAGACTTTCCTATGCTGCAATATGAGGTTGTTTTGTGCTCTTTCATGCACATTTTTCTTATCTGAATTCAAGCATGATGTCATCTCCCTTCCCTTTCTCAGTGCATATGTGGGTTTTCATATGCACTCATCACTTCAAGGACAAATTCTTAAACAGCAGGGAATGGGTCCAAATGGCTCATCCATTTTGGCAAACATGATTTATCATCAGGATCAAACCACTATTTTCCTTGGTGGTTCCCCAGCTTCCCAGGAACTTGTTTCTCCTCTCCTTGTTTCCGGAGAGGCAGATCCTTTCCTGTTTCTGTGGTATCTTGGTTTCCTTGTTGCAGTTGTGCTGGGTATGGTCTGAAGCCCAGGATCTTGATGGAGCTGCTCTGCAACTGGAGTTTTCTTTGTCCTGTCTGGACAGGGGAAAAAAGTTTAGAAACCCAGGGGAAAGCAAAATTTTCCTTTGCTTTCCCCTGGGTTTCTAAACTTTTTTTGGTCTTTTCTTCTGATATTATCATTAGCATCCTGCCTGTGCCATGCTAGGATTCTGAGAGAAAGCATTGTGTTCTGCGGAGAGGTCCTGCCATCTCCTCATGCTTACACTGATGTAAGACCTAGGAAATCCTGCCATGTATTGGCTGTGTTTAGGTAGTTTTGGGGGAGCAAGCACAGCAGTTATCATGGCCAACACTTTAAATGTCTTCCAGTATGGTAAATGGCTGGACCTTTTCCATGCACAGCTTTTTCCTTCTTTGATCTGTAGAAATATTTTTACATTATTTTTGGAACTAAAACTTACCCCTCTTTGATCTGTAGAAATATTTTTACATTATTTTTGGAAACCTATGTTGTGATGGTGAGTAAATTTTCTTAGCCAGGACACAGTAACCCTGTGACAGGCAATGAGTTCAGATTGGTTTGCAATTTATGGGAGGTCTATCTTAGGTAGAACTAGAAAGTCACTGTGCAGGAGAATAGACACCAGCCACTTTTAGTGCAACCATCTCCCAGTAAACTGTAGTCCCCACAGAGCTCACTGTGTGCCCTTTGAACAGTTTCTTTCAAGAAAGATTAACACAGAAAGATCCTGGGATATATTTATATCACTCCTAAGGGACAAGACTGTTCCCCCCACAGCATTCAGATCACCTGCTGGAATTTCTGTGCACATTTTCATTTTACCCAATGAAATGCAAAGGTAGAGTTTTTGGGCCTGAATGTAGGGCAATATGTGTGCTGCGGACAGCAGCCTTGCCTGAAACTGCTTGGTGCTGGTAATGTTCTCTGCACAGACTGTTGAGATGCTCTTGAAAATATTCTTGTTTAGTTCAAAATGCAATTAAATAAACTCTATGGGTCCGGGTTAAAATACTTCTGTGATACTGTTTTCTCCCCCTTGTGGTGTGCATCAAGGTTGGAGGGAGAGAACTGTCAGCCAGTACAATTTGCGTAAATACAGCAGATGATGTTGAAATTGAAAGGATGGGAGAGCTACCACTAGAGTAATGAGAAAAGCCTATGACTTTATAATTCCTTTGAAACATGTTGAAGAACATTATGAAGGTATTCTATCTTCCTGCACCACCATGTTATATTTGACACTGCAGTAGAAGAACACGGTGTTTTACTTACCTTTGAGTGGTGATTTTGTGGCAAGCATACAAACCTGAATCTTGACACAGTGGGTGTCACTGTTTATTGGGTATATATATATCTGGGTGGCACTGTTTATTGACAAGTGTCCATATAATATTTCTATCTACCTATATGTTACTGTAAGAGGAATTAGTACAGCAAAGGTGCTTAACTCTTCCAGCAACCGTGTCACTGTTGAAATTTCAACAAAGTGCTATTTATCATCCTATTCATGTCTCTTAGAGCTTGGTTAACTTTTCTCTGAGTATTAGAGATCTTGTAATTTAAATTTCCCACTCAAGTCCAGCAGATGAATAGGGCATAATAACCTGTAATTTGGGGGAAGGCACTCAGTCATGAATAACGCTTTCTGTGCTGCTGCTCAGGGAGCAAAAATAAAGTTCCTCCACTAAAGAGAGTGGAGAAAGAAATATAGTTCCTCCAGACTTCAGGTATTGTAGCAGCCAAAATTGGACTGCCTCTGAAAGAATACTGTCTGGTGGGACACAAGTGAACATGTCTCTGCTGAATCCAGGGCACAAATATTAAGAAACATTTTCATTCATTCACAGAGGGAGAGATGGAGAAACATTGCTTTATTCACTCCACGCGGCACAGTTACAGTGAAAACAGGTTACTCATCAGTCAGTTGCTCTTTCTAGTGCATCTCATTCATCCTGTGGCTTGCTTATAACCAGCTGAAAAACATGTAACTTCCTTTACAGTGTTTGATCACCAAAATGCAAAACTCTTTTTTGAATCAGAAAAAGGAATTTCAGTTACTGTATATAGGTCTCTTGATGTAGGAATAAACACCAGAATTCTGTGGTCATAATGTTGGTTTCTTTCTATAATTTACTGTCTCCTTTATGTAGCGCAGTATTTAACTGACAAAGGAATACAAGTGCTAAGTTCTTGTCTTTTGACTTTATCCTGATAATTGCAGAAGCATGAACACATTTTGTATCCCTGAAGAGAAAAAAAAAAAAAATTAAGCATCAGCAGTGTGCCTAAAGCCAGTGCTGTGTTCTTTAAAAGAGGATAGAAATCTACAAAAACTGTTGCTTTGATAAAAGTGTTAGAAGAATTTAAAGAAAGGCATCCAATTTACTGGTATACTGAATACAGAGAATTAAGTGTGCAGCTGGAATGGATATTTCCTTCTACTTATATATCTATCTCGAAGGGCTTTGATTAAACACAAAAACATTCACCCTATAACGACACTAGGTAGTATTTTCTTCTGCTTCTAATTTATTTTGTCATGTTCCATGGTATGAACAAATTAAATACCACACATGTCTTAAATGTCTCAAACTATTAAATCTATCTATGTTTATTCTTGCTATCTCTCTGCTTGTCTGTCAGACACTATCAGGTCAATGCTCCTGGCAAGTGGAGTGGAGTGGGGTACTATGAATCAGCCAAATCTTACAGAAGTAGAGTTGAAGTGTCCCTTGAAGCTGTTATGGATTTTCAAGAGGGAAAATCAGCTTCTGAAACTAAGACAGTTTGTGAAGTTTTGCTGAGACTGCAAGGACACGAGCAGGTCAGAAAAGGCATTTGATGCCTGGGATAGAATCCCATGCATGTTTTTTCAGGCCTGGAAGGATACAACTGTGCTAACCCTAGGAGTACTCTGCCAGAGGCAGACTTCCAAATGTGGTGTCAGTACGTGTCGCTAGCACTGAAATTTCTTTACCATCACACACAGGGATAATCCATCCTGGAACTATCTTCCTGTTAATCCCCTGTTAACCTGGCTTTTCAGCACAAACTAGAAAATGTGGCCCAGACGCTGCAGCTCATTCTCTGAGATAGACTGACCATCTAAACTACCAAGGTGGTAGCTGGTAGTAAGTGCTCTTACATAGAAGCACTGGCTTGCTTTGTTTTGTTTTAGTTAAATCTAGCTCTGTGTGTGTCCTGGCCTGTGCCTCAGTAGTGTCCCTGTGCCTCTGCAGAGACTATTGGCAAGCACGGTGATATTCAGGCCTGCCATGTCCAGGTAGAAATCTTGCTAATACTCAAAAAATGCTTTCTTTGAAAGCTGGAGTACATAAACAGCACGCCACAATCACATTAAAAGAAAAGTAACAATGGTGCAAATATACTGACTGAGTTGAGATCGCTCTGCTTTTCATCTGAGCCAACTTGAGCAGGACACCCACTGAAGCCAAAGCTTTCTCCTCTGTCAACACAACAAAACCTTCCTAACCTGAGGGATGAAAACCCCCAAACTTCAGGGTTTGGAATATTACATTATCCCTTCCTGTGGGATTTTGGCTACTTGACTTTTAAATTATTCTGTCCAGCAAACACTGTAACAGCCTGGTGGCTCAGGAAATGTGTTTTAGCTTGCCTTTATTGCAGCAACCAATGTGTCTTCAAAGGCCCCAGGGAGATTCTCCGAGGCTGTGTGTACACAGGGGCGCTTTCTGCATCTACTCAGGCAACCTGGGCTTGGTCTAACTCTGTAAACATATGAGCAGCTTCCTCTGGTGTTTCCCACTGCATCCTCTGAGATGGGGTGGGGGCACTGTGGCCCTATGGACACCCCCAGCAGGAGTTTTTGGGACAGAACTGCAGGGAACACTGTAGGATTGCCTCTGCCTGATAGCACAGGCTCAGCTTGGAAGCACTATACCTTGAAAGTTGAGCAGACATTGCTCATTGCCATGTGGGACCAGAAAGTGCATTATCAGCACCTAGATATTTGGGGTAGGCTGATCACTCAAAAAAAGGCAACAGGTCCAGCAGGAAAAGTGCTGGATGGTCTTTCTGGTCCTAGCCCAAGGCCTACAGCTGGGCCTGAGGCTGCTGTGCATGGGGCCGAGCATGCACCCTACAACTTCAGTGTCTGTGAACAACCTCCACAGGAAACTATTCCTACAGCCAAGAGTGCTCCTCTAAAAGGTCAGTAAACACCAGGCATGGATCAGTGCCAGCAAAGTCAGGGGGGATCCAGATAAAATGAGACAGGTTTTGAATAAGATATTGTAGTTTATTGCTGTGTAACGACCCATGGTCGCATACATACAGACAGCATGGGTGTCAGCCAGCTTCACACATGACTCATTGCCAGCTCTGGAAATACAGACTCCTGCCTGCTGAGCTGCTCTGCTCACTCAGGAGCCAGCCATGTCCCTGGGCAAAGGTAAAAATGAGCACAGGACAACAACTAGCACAGCTGGAGAGTCAAAGAATAATGGAATTATAAAATGGATTGGGTTGGAAGGTCATTTGGTTCCAACGCCCTTGCCATGGGCAGGGACACTTTTTACTAGACCTGGTTGCTCAAAGCCCTGTCCAACCTGGCCTTGAACACTCACCACAATGGGGCATCCACATCTTCTCTGGGCAGCATGTTCCAGTGCCTTACCACCCTCACAACAAAGAATTTCTGCCTAGTATTTAATCTAAATATCTCCTTTGTTTGGAAATGAAAAATAGTGTGTGCATGTGTTAACAACAGAGGGAGGCAGAAAACAGAGAGTTGGAAGCAAGCAGAAAACCTGGTATCTGTGTGAGAAAGAAAGAAAACAATCAGAGCAACATGCAAGTTGGAGGGAGACCAGTAACTGTAAATAGTGATTACCTTCTCCTTCTTGATTCCTGCTATGTTCAAGAAAACTAGAGTCTGTGCAATTTTTAATGGCACAGCATCCTAGAAGAAGTTGCTAGCATCAATTAATTAATTAATAAAAATAAGATTTTCAGAACATCCTCACTGAGAGCTTTCCAAATGCCTTGACAACCACAGAGACCTAGAGTCTGGCTGTCAATATTTTTTTATATTAGGGGAGAAAAGAAAAGTGCCAAAGAGAAGAGTATCAGTGGGTGGGTACTTGGAAAAATATGATTCTAATATGAGCTTGAAAAACCAGTGAATTTGCAGAATAAGTTGTTAGACTATGAAGATGAGGTTGTTTGGAACAGGATGCTTGTTCCAACAATGACCTGATGAAATGATATATTAAAGTAAATTTTTTCCTTTTTTAAGGCTTATCGCAACTTTCTTAATTTTCAGTAGTGCACTTGGATAATTTAAACCAGAAAGAAAGTAGAGAGTAGCAGCATACTGAAGACTCAAAGTACCCCTTGGTTTACAGAACCAGAAAAAAGGTAAGACTTTCCATTGGACCTATTTTTCTGCATAATTTATTTGTCCTGCTGTGTATATCTACATGATGCCTATAAATGACACAGATAGGCAAATCTTCTGTGAGTAAGCTTATACTGTAAGTATATTTCAATAATCACCAGTGAGGAGCTGGAGACAGGCAGCATTCCTGGGTCAAAAACCAGGAAATTCAAAGGCAAAGAAAGCATTTGAATAAAAGGAAGGGTGTTTCAAATGAACTGCAAGGCAAGCAAAGAGGATGAGTTGCCAGTGGGAGAAAGCACTTTCTAAAGAAAGGATTGAAAAAACACTGGACTGAAGATAAAAGAGCAGAGGGATGCGAGGGTTAGATCATTGGTGGCAGAACAGAGGGGAAGACAAAACACCATGGATTCAAGAAAAAAGGAAATTTGAAGGGCTGTGTAATGCTGAAGGTCCAGTGCCCTATATTTTGTCTGATCTTCCACATCAGTGAGTGCTGGTAGATAAGAAGGGGATAGAAGAATGTATTCAGGGAATAAAAGGAAAGGAGTGGATATGAATCCCAGGAAAGGGTGTTTCAAGCTCAAGTCCTGATGTTATCTGCTCCAGTGTTTAGTTGGCTGTTCCTTTCTATCTATCTATCTATCTATCTATCTATCTATCTATCTATCTATCTATCTATCTATCTAAGAGTTATCATTTGCCACAGATTGTTCCACAAGAGTTGGCTTTTGGGTATTAGTGTTAGCTTTTGAGGACCATAAGAAGTTTAGCTTATGCAGAACTCTTGCTCAAGGCCTGCATGTCACTCAAATTCTGCTTAAATCCCATTTTTAAGATTTCAATGCTTCACAAGTCTTAAATTCCTCAAGCCCAGGGGCCTGCTATATGCCATTTGTTTTTGATTTCTGACAGGATGACACCTCAAGCCATAAAGTATGTTTAAACCAGTTCCCTGACCCACATCATATTTATAGGTATATTTGTGGGATTTCCTGTTTCTGCTTCCAAAATTGAATTCCCCCTGGTGTTCAGTAATTGTGCACAAATGGGGCAATACTCTCGTTAAACTGTACCAGTGTGAATTTATGATAATTGCCTGCCCTATCTTTGCATACTTTATTTTCTCACAGTCCAGTGCAGTTCTGGTGGCTGAGCACAGTGCAGTGGGGCCTGGCTGCCAGCTCATGTGGAGAGGGTTGGGCTGAGCATTTGCTGAGAGACTGATCACAGCCCAGCCACTTTTGTTTTAATCCTCCTGCTGCCCTGTGCTTGATGCTGTGTGTTCTTGAAAATGAAGCCTGTGTTCAAATAGTGACTCTCCAAAATGTGTGTTGTTAAAATTTCACAAGCAGACAGCAATTTGTATGTTAGCTATTTTCTGGTGAGAGTCAATTTAGCTTCAAAATGTTGTGAAAGGTGCTGCATGCCTTTAGCCATTAGCTGATGGATAACATACTCAGGTCATGAGAACTGGATAAATGCAAAGTTTGTAAATTGCTCTTATGATCTGTTTAATCTCACCTTAAAACCCACAACTGCACCCCATGTACAGTTATTCTACTTTTAGCAATGGTTTTCTGCTCCAAATTAATAGTCTCTTGTTCTGAAACTCTAATTTTCTCTCTGCCTCTCCAGAATCTTTAATTCTCTTGCAGCTTGTGAGGTTTCACAGTTTGGAGATTAATGAATTGGGTTACATTTCAGCTTTACCTCTTGCACTGGAATTACATTACAAATCAGTAGGATATATCTGCTACTGCTCTGCAAGCACATTATGAGTAGTCACAGTCCTGCTGTGAGTGCATCTAGGGTGACTGGAGAGAGATGTCTCCTCTCCAATGAATTTGTGAAAAAACAGGTTCTTTAATGTAAGGTTTGTGCTCCACCCCAGAGCACAGCCACTGAAGAGGAGGAGAGACTTTTAAACTAATTTACTAAATATGTTCACATCAAAGCCTGATAAAGGGGTTTATTTCACTAGGAAACCCTTCTCTTCACTGAAGTGGGCTGCAACGCACTTGCCAAACCACTCATCCATTGCTAACAGGAATGAGCATGGAGTTAAATCAAAGAAACAGATGTGGCTGGGTAAGGTAGCTTTCCTTTTATATGTAAAAAAATAGGAGCATGTTCATCAGTTTTGTAATTTTCTCATAGTGTATTTTTTGGCTCAGTGGCAAACAGCAGTCAGACAAGCACTCCTCATACAGTATTTATACTCCAATCCAGTGCAAGGTTCAGTTCCTTAGAAAACATTTGCATATCTGAACATCCAAGCTCCAGATTTTGTCCACTACTGGCATATTTGAGGGTCAACAAAATCCCTTTGTTTCTTGCTTGGATTATGCAAGGGAGTTCCAGAAAATATAAGTCCATGTAGCAGTACAGTGAGGAGGTGCCGACACATCACAGACAAGATTTAAAAAGGCAAAGGATTCACACTTACCTGTTTCTGCTGTGTCTGTTCCCCTTTTCCTGAAATCACTGTGCAGCTGGGATTTTTGAAATAACAATAATAAAAAATTTGGATTGCTGAAATTGGAGGTACATCAAAGGAAACCTGTCTCACATGTATTTTTATGCAATGGCTGTCTTACTAAGATGTACAGCCCCCATTTTTGTTGGGTTTAATTCAGAATTGGTCAGACTGGCTTCTCCTTATGGAATCACAGAGCTTGCCCATTGAATTCCTCTAAACCCTCCAAAACAAAGATACAGTAAATCACCTTTTCTCTTTTTCGAGTATAAATCCAGCTGTTTTCTGCAGTACTTCTAAAAGGCTCAGTTTCCACAAAAAAAAAAAAATTACAATTTTTTTTGCTAGGAGTGTTGAATCTGGACATTCTAGCATTTTTTCTTTCCCATTCTGCACTAATAACAATGTCAACATGCCTCCCCCAAATATCCATTCCCTGCTTAATTTTTGACTATGGGGTTTAAGGAAAAGTTTTGCAGTTTGTTTTGGTTTTGCATCAAATGGAACACTACCTAAAATATATTGTTCCAGACAGGATGTCAACTTTGTATTAGCTTGCCTTTTTGTAGATCCTGTCAGAAAGTCTAAATGCAAACGGGTGAATATTTCCTGGACAGCACATGGAGTGCATGACAGTTATGATATGGCTTTGCTACACTGTATTTTTTGTATTATGGAATTTTGAGGGATGATCATCCTAAATGGACATCTCCACCTTCATGAGAGTTGATGGGACTTCTGAAATTAATAAGGATTGTTTGGATGAGTCACTAGTTCAGATCAACTTCTTGTGGGTTATATGAAACAGAATGAAAGACAGAATTTAAAAAAAACCCCTCATTTAACTCCAGCTGTCATTGGCCAGCAGCTAAGAACCAATTTTATTTCACATTACAGAATCTACAAAATATGAGGTACCCTCTTGGTATTCATTTTAATACCTCAGCAAATTAATTGTAGACTTTTAGTATATCCATTGAGCTGCAGCATTCTTGTCTTTACAGATTTTCAATAGAATCCAAACCTTTTTACTCCACAACATAAAATTTCTTTCCAGGACAGTAGTCCTATTCAGAATCAAGAGGTTGTTTTCAAGGTCTTCATGCATACCTGAAATTGTTAAATATACTTACAATTTTCCAATCCAGCAGGCATGGGAGTGCTCCTCCTTGTCCTGCCTGTTAAATTTAGTTGGGTGTTCTGAAAAGAAGACCAGATTGTTCACCGCTAGCAGGTAAAATCAGGAAATAAAAATATTGACTCAAGACCTCTGCAGGACAATTAAACAGCTAATGAAAGGGCTGAAGTTCCTGTAACCACAGTGAGCAGGAAAGAAGGAAGATGTGCCTCAGTTTGGCACTTCCCTGGGTCTTCTGACACTGAAATGCTTTGGCTGTGGAGATTATAAAGGAATTCTGGTGAAGCATCACGAGTAATGGGCAAATGCTTTCTGAAGTATCTCTCAACAAACCCAGGCATTTCATTCTCTATTTTTATTCTTCCAGGCAGAATGTTAACATTGCTTTACCTTTCTTTTGGACAAACAGTGGCTGCAAAACTGTGGCAAAGGTGAATGCCAAACAACGCAGGCAAAGCACAGCTGCTTTCCTGTCTGATGACCAAACTTTCCAAGGTAGACACGGAAAGAAGTCTAGATAGCAAGAGCAGGAGTAGTCTCTCCCAATATGTCCTCACTGTTTTGCCAAACCTGACAGAATAAGCCAGTTTGGTGCTGAAATCCTGGTATGTCCCGTGTCCTGTGATTGGGAGTGGGAGAAGCAGATTCCCAGAGTCCCTTCTGTGCTGCTTTGGGGCCAGCACAGGCAGAGGCTGTGCCTACATGTGCCTGCTATCAGCAGGGAACTGCAAGGGGGTAGGGGCCTCTGCCCCCTCTGTGGAAACTTTAAGCAGCTTGACTCACTCTGATCTCAGGTGTGTGATCCCTCTCTCCCCAGGTCATGTGTCAGTCAGAGCAACTCTGGATTTTCTAATGGGTACACTGATCTTCAGAGAGACAATAATAATTTTCAACCATAGCATAGCAGGACATGGGTTTTCATTCAGCTGAAAATTACTCCACTTGTTGAACTCTGCTGGCTCAGTTCAGACAGAATGCAGAATCCCAGTAAATAGAGGTGCTTTTAGCTTTGAAAGCAGGAGGCTGAATTTGAAGCCTTGGTGTATGTGGGGCAAAAACAAAGGGAAATATGCATGAAGAAGTGTGAAAATGCATTCAAAATGTCACTACATTTCTTCACCAGATAAAAAGACCAATGATTATTTATTCTTTTTGTTACACTGGTGAGATATTCAGATACTACAGGCTACACATAAAGCTGAAGAGTATTGGTAGGAACAAGAGAACGTCAAGGCAACTAAATTATTATCCAAAGATTCTGAGTTTCTGCTTTTCTTGGGGTGCCACACATACAGACATGAGGTTCTGGGCTCTAGGGTTTTGTACCATGCACTGATTTCCCAAACTAATTCATCCCCATAGTAGAATACCTGTATTTTGGGAGAACTAAAAGAAGATTGAATCAGATGAAGGTCATCTAGTATCCAGACTGCAATAACTCTGTCAAGACAGGGATGGCACTACCTGCTGGAAGAACAGGAGGTACAGAACAACAAATAGAAGCCTTTGAGAAAGCTGAGTGCTGGGTGAGAGGAGAAGTGGTTTGGTTAATCCCATGAGTGGAACTGCCAAAGTTTGCCTTTTTCATCAAAGGCTAACAGGAGATATGTCTGTCCTGTGTAAATACATTAGGAGGATAAACATCAGGAAGGGAAAAGAGCTGGTTAAGCTAAAGGACAATATTGGCTCAGGAGGAAATGGTTATAAACTAATCATGAATAAATTGAAAGTGGAAGACAGAAGCAATTTTCTCACCATCGTGGTGAGGCTCTGGAGCAGCCTGCTGGTAGGAGAAGTAGACATTAACTATTTCTTACAAAATAGAGCCCAGGGAAGGGAATATATGACATGACAGCCTGTGGTAGCAAACTCTGGGATTGATGTGTACCTAAGTGACAAGGTGCAATCACTGGAAAAAGCCTATTATCTCAGATGAGGACTGCCTTGCCCACTGCCATTTGATGTGAATGTTAATGTCAGGCTTACCAGGGCTGTCTCCCAGACTAAAGCCCTCACTCCCTCCCGCTGTCATCACCGCGTGTTGCTGGCTCTGCCTCGCAGCACAGTCCATGACTGCCCCGGCAGAAGCTGACCTAGACAGAGACTGAACCCTCGAGGCTATGGGGAGACTTATTTCTGTCAGAAACTGAATGCTTGATTATTTTTGGTTCAGGGTAACAAGATGAAGAATATTTCTGACCTGATGTCACCCACTGCGCTCTGGTTAGTTACATGCTTGCCCCAGTTGTGCTAGCATCCCTTGTCACAAAAGGCACAGAATTTTTGAGATCTGACAGGAGGTTGAGCCTAATGTGACATAACTCGTGGGGTTTTCCAGCTCTCTGTGCTGCAGGGAAGCCTTAGTGGGCCAGTGGGACTTGTTCAATTGAGCAGCAATGCCTTATGTGTTCCACTGGCTCACAGCAGGGCTTCCCTTACTTTTCTTGCTTGAGCCTTCTTTTTTTCAGATTTGGAATGGATTTAGCTAGATGTTTGCTACCAAATCCAGGATGAACACTTATACAGAAATACAGGTGTGAGGAAGGATTTATTTGATAGGAGAATCCTACTGATAATTTCATATTGTTCATATTTAGAGCAGGGTTTGTTGCAACTGTTAACCCTAAAAAAGGCAACTTCCAGAGGGCTTTGTCTGGATCATGAATTGAAACAGTAAATAGTTAACATGAGTATTGAGGACCAGCAGAATGGGTAAGTTTTTGCATGGAAAAGTGCTTAAGTGTGCCTAAATTCAAGGACAACATCTCGTAATGGCCAGAACATCTCAAGTGGTTGTTCTAATCCCCACTTTCAGTCATTGCAGAGAGCTGGAAAACTACTTGTTCTGGCCTATTTATTTTGTCCTAATATTAATCTTCATGTTGTCTGTGTAAGGAAACACACTGGTGACTTCTCTGTGTCTGGAAACACAAAGCCTGATCACATTTTAAAATTGTCCTTGTTACTCTGCAACTGCTAGCTGCAGATATTTTTGTTGGATTTTTTTAAGTAATAAGCATGGCAAAGACAGGGAGTGGAAAAGGCTAAAAATGACAGACCAGTGTTTATTTGTACTGACATCTGAGATGGTCTTAAAATGGTTTTTGATATTATGTCAAAAAATACAGGAACTGAGAGTCTTTGGATCTTGTATTAGCTTTTTTCTGGGTGTGAGTTTTATGTTATCTGGCAGGAAAAAGATTTGTTGAAAATTACTTCACTGATTGACCCACATATAAGTGTGATTTTGTGTTGCTATCCATTTTCTGCTGGAAAGAAAAGAACTGATTTTCTTTAGGTTTGGATTACACTTTCTCTGAGAACACTGGAGAGAAATAAAAACATTATTCTTTATCCATAATGACATGTAATAACTTTTATAAGGGGGAGAATGAATAGCTTGACTACTAATAATGAGAAAAAATATGAAAGATATCTTTAAAAAAATGTTTAAACTTACTCTATTATTAAGTAGAGGCTTTAAAATACCTTCATATTTTTATTCCAGAAGAGAATCTTCATCAATCATTCATAGCAAGGATGAATTTCTATTCAGTATGCTGCTTCTTCACATATTACCTTCATACTTCATCAGAGTCAGAAATGACTCAATGCATTCATACAGTTCAGGAAAACTACAGAACTGCTCTTCTGTACTGCAAATAAGAGAGAAAAATAACTTTCAATGTTAAAGAAACAGCTTGCAATGAAAAGCAAGTCTACTGAGCTGGATGAGAGTGTTAAAATAAAGTAGTGTTATCACATCCATGTCCTGAACAAAGCATTTCTGCAAAATTTTCTTTAAAGTAGAAATTTCCTTTCAGCATAGGAACATGTATGTGATATACTTAACCGCATGGGATCACTTACAAAACAGTCTGGATCTCATGCTGTTTTTTATATCCTACACTTTTTTTGATCATTTTTTGGCTCATTCATCTGTCCCTGAGAGTTTGACAATGTAAGAGTCTGAACATTGAAAACTTGTTCCTGTTTGAATTGGAACTGAACTCACATAAAGAAACTTGCCATGTGACAAATAAGGGAAAGAACTGGTTTGGTAGAGCTGCCAAAAAGTAGGCCAGATGCAAAGTATCTGGAGGTGTCTGATTTAGCACCCAGAGCTAGATTTGAGCCATGAGGGCCTCAGGCCATCCACCTGCCAGTTGTGCTAGACCCTGCTCCCTTATGGGGCCAAAGGACAGAAGCAGGCAGGGAGCCCAGCTCATCCCTGTCTTGTAGGCTGTCTGATTTGAGTTTCAATCACCCACATCTTTATGCCCTCTGTTTTTAAACTCACCTTTCAGGTCTAGTTGAGCTCCATCTGGTTTTGGCTAACTTATTCAACCTAAGACTGAAGGTCCTAGACAGTGTTTGCTGAAATAAAACCAATACTAACGTTAAATGATAAGTAAAAAAATAAGGTTTTTAGAATTACATTAGTGAAAAATAATCTGTATCCATTGCAGTGCCTTTGAACAAGCTGTTTTCAGTCATGTATTGCCTTCAGCTTTGCCTGAGTCTTGTAAGATTTCTTCCTTTGGCTTATTGCTCTGCAATCAGAAGGGACTTGCCTCTTTTTCATGAGTAGTTAGCACCATGTCATATTACTTTGTCAAATACTATTGCAAAAACGTATGTGTTTTCATGATAAACAGTTTCTGTAGTAGAGATTGGTTCAGTTCTCTGCAATTTGGGATCTGAAAACAAGCTGCTTTGGCAGATAACAGCAAGGTCATTCTCCTGCACTGTCTGCTACCCAGCATAGTGGTATTTAACAACAACAAAACAAATAGGTTACCATGATAAAGACTTTCTCATCCTTGACTTTAGAATTCATGTTTTGGAGCTTCTGTTTTCTGTGATCTTACCTTCATGAAGAAAAAATGTCCAGCCCTAAATGAAAACATGGCCTGGCCCGAGAAATGCCAAACACAGCAAAAGAAATGTTTTCCTTTTCTCTGCCTTTTCCTTCAGTAACAGCCCCCCATTCAAAGGGGTGATTAGCAACTGGTTATGTTTCTGAGTGTTATTCAGCTATGAAAGGGATCTCAGTATTTTTAAATAGATGAAAATTTTCCATTGAAATAACCTTTATGGGCTCTTATCAACTTATGTTTGTTTTAGCTGTTTTGATTCAGGCAGCTCCATACAGTTCAGTTCACCTGATAATAACAGAACAAAAGGAGCAGAGAAAATGTAAGTAGCCAAGATTTAGTAAATATAACAAATACTTATTTGATGCAAGGATGTTTAATATTTGCAAAAGACATAAAACAACCTCTTCGGATTTGAACACTGATGTATGTTCACCTTACTACTCCAGCATCTCACCCTAACTTAATTATAGAATTAAATTTGCTATAGTAAAATAACTGTTGAATTTTTATATGTCTAGCAAATTTGCTTCATCTACAGATTTTCATGAGTCCTCAACATGAGGACTGTTGATTATCAGCTATAAAATATGTGCAACCAACCCCTGAATTGGCGCTACATACATTTAAAGATACTGTCTTCTAAAGTTTTTGCTCCCACAAGAGTAAGAACAATTTTACATGTGAAAGCTGTAGTAAATTAGACTATGCCTAGTGAACATGCATTTAAATAAGTCGATGCAGACATGTTAAACAATGTTTTTGCACAATACATAGTGAGGTAATTAATAACTAATGATATACATCAGCGTCTGACTATAGCATTTTGATTTATATGAAATTAAGTGAAGGTAGCAAAGAAAACATTATTGACTTAATAATTTCTCAGAACATATGATAAAAGTGCACCGCAGTTTTAAATTGAAAGAGAATTTTGTAGAGGTCCCATTGCATTTTTGCTGCTGGAAGGACACAAAAATAACTGAATAAGCTGCTTTTTAGAAAGATGAGAAATGTAAAAAAATCTGGAAACAAAGTCATATAGGTTGTTTGCATTTTGTTTTAAACTAAAATCTAATTTTTAGGATTTATTTTATTCCAGTTCTAGCTGGAAATGGCTCATGGCCTCCTGTAGATAGGAGAACTTTGGCATAGTGTCTAACAGCATGCTGAATGAAAACACCTTTTCTAGGGTAACTAACTCTCCCTATTTTAAGATTAGCTGGAAGATCCTGTGGAGATGTATTTCTCCTCTGATGATCAGTAAAACCTTAGGGCACAGTATTTTCTGAGCCATTCCTATAACTCTGTGTGTAGCCATATTCTGGTAAGCTCAAAAAAAGTGGGGAGCTCACGCTGTATAAAAGTGAGGTGGTGATCAGGCAGCCTGTCACCTGCCTGCACTAACCCAGAGCTATGAGGCTTTGCAGCAGCACCAGAACAGTCTGTGCAAGAGCAGCAGGAAGCCCAGCACCCCGTGTATGGGATCTATAAGCTCTATAGGTTCTGCCTGCACCATCCCGAGCAGTTTGGGAGGGAGCCCTGGACAGCTTGGGCTGTGGCAGGCAGCCTCTGGGGCTTGCTGTGGGGCATCTCTTCACCTGGGCCCACTGAAGCCAGAAACATCCATCTGACCCCCCAAAAGAGGTTTAAGCTGAAATATTGATTTTTCTATTCATGTCAGTTGGTAGCATTTAACCTTTGCTTTCTAAGCACATTCTCTGGCAATTTTAATGTATGCTATTGCTTGCAGTTTTGTTTGGAGAGAAGAGCATCGTCGTCCTTTTCCACTGCAGTGTCAGTTTATGTTAATTAAGCATTATAATCATTTGCCCTCCTGCCCTGTACCAATAGACTTCCTATAACCAACATGTGGCTTCTCTTCACGGCTCTTCAGTCACCACACTGCTGTTTGAACATGCTGAAAAAGTCATATTTTATACTGAAATGGGGTTCAGTCAGAAACTTAGATCATAGCTAGATTAAAAGCATTGGCAAAACCCATTTATCTTCTTGCATCTATTCCTGTGAGCTGGGTTCAAATCCTCAGATTTATTCAACTTTAAATTAAGTGGGGTCAAATACAGGGGCACCATGTGTTGGAAATGGTTGTTTGCCAGATTCTGTAATAAGAGGACACAGTAAGTAAGAATAAAATTGAAAGTTTAATTAAAAATTTAGAAAGAAACATAAAAACACATGAGTACCTCCAAAAATTAGGAGTGAAGGGTACAGTGTCCTCTTTATGACAGTTCCCAGCATGTGTGAAGCAGTGAAATTTAGGGAAAAATGTATATAGTGGTTCTTCTGCATTAGTCCCTCTTACTCAGTTATGAGATTTCCTTAAAGAACTAACTAAAGTTAACTTTTTCCCTCATGCTTAGTAGTAACATCCCATACCATTAGATACTTTAAAGAAGAAGGATGCCAGGCAAACAGGGTAGTCTTGTCTCCTTGAATATGCCATTTTTTAACCTTATGGGAGGTTTTTAAAAAGGTCTTTCATTTTAGGTGAGTGACAATAGGTTTTTTGAAAAAACAAAAACAAAGAGCCCTCACTCCGTAATATATGCTTTACTGCACTTACTGGAAGTCATTTAACAGTTATAATATATCAGCCACTTCAAACAACACCATGAAATCCTTATTCTGAAGGTTTAACTGAAAGCATCTCTGCAACAACTTGAGCAGGACTTGGCCATAGATCAGATAGCACAAGTAGAGGGTGAAGCTAAAGACTTTAAATTAACAAATGTCTTATTTACTTCAGGTTTCTGCATTACAATTTAAAGAAAAATATATAAACAAGGGAAAAGGTTTTGTTTATCTGAAAATCTTTTCCTCTAAGTTCACAAAAATGGACACCTTCAAATAGTACCTGGCAACAAAACGTTCTTGGGCAAAAGCAGATGAAAGTCATCCTGTATTAGAGGATGGTTTGGGTTTTGTGCAGCCAGATTATGGAGTGACTGCTGCTTTATTTTAATAGGGTAAAAACCATCTGTTACCTCTTGGAGGCAGGATGATGCATTTGCCTGATACTTCTGGTTGATGGAGTGACAGAATCAGCCATCAGTGTTGTTTTATGTCTTCTGATTTTTAACCCAGCAGTCTCCCACAGTTGTTGTTGATTACTTGTGACATTTTACACTCACTTCATACTAGCTTAACACATGTATAAATGTGAAGTCATTTACTGGACTGAGGAAATCAGCCCCTTAACCTATCCTAAAAACCATTGGTTTTTTTATAGAAGCAATTACAAGAAATACACCTGCCCTGAAGCCTCATAAAATGCTTTTTGACAGGATCAAAAAATCAAGTGTCTGACAGCTTTATATTTGCTGAAAATGTGGAATATTGTGAATGTGCCATTCACAATGCCGTGATAATCTGAAACATTATCACACATATGTTTATGTATTACTGTAGAACAGCTACATTGATTCTCAGATGAGAAGAAAACCTGGAGAAAAAGCTAAGAATTTCAGCTGGCTTTGTTCTGACATGCATCTCAAACCATGTGAATGCAGATACTTACAAATAAGTGGAAATCCATAAATATACAAATATATTCTAATAATTAAGTATGCTGTCTTTGTATAACTAGAGATCTGGGTGCAAGGAGCATATAAAACACCAATAAATCATCATGATAACAAATTTAGATCCATTTTAAGCTATGAAAAACAATTGAGGATTGAGTTTATAACTTGTGTTGAATTCCCAATTTAAAATTTAATACTCTTCCTAGTACCAGAACTACAAAGTCCACTTGAGGAAATGGAATAAAAACATAAGCTTCTTATTACCTCCACAGCTTACGATAAATAACCTCTGACAAGAAATTTGACTGACAATTTTTTCAATAATGCATGAAGCAGAATAACATACCCATTGTTTATTGCTGTCTGTATTGGATTTGCATTATTAACAGTGATAAAATAGCTGTTTTCTGCAGAAGTAAGATGGGCTGAGTGAAAGCAAACAGGAATTCAAAACTATTTTCTTTTAATGCTTGTTCAGATAGGGCCAAAATCAGAAGAGCCAATGCACTTACAGTAGTGTGACTCTGATATAAATCAAATTGAAATTAGAGCCATGAGATCAACATTTCAAGGTAAAGTCCAGTGGCACTCCCAAAGAAGATCAGTGGAGCTGATGAAGGTTCTGGAGCATGAGTCTTGTGAAGGGAGTCTGAGGGAGCTGGGAGGGTTTAGCCTGGAGAAAAGGAGGCTCATGGTTTGTCTTTATGTATGACAGGAAAAGGATATTATCCATATAAAACAGATAACTTGATGTTTGCCTTTGATGCCATTACAGAAAAGTAGTTATAGAATCAAATAAAAAAAGAAATTAAAGGGTCACAGAATGGATAATTAATCTGTGTAAATTTTTGAGATAAATTTTTTTATGAGGCTATTACAAGTTAGACTGAAAGAATAGTGTATAAAACAGGCTTAAAATAAAAGCTCATTTTTTTGGACTCAATTGACTTAGGCGATCATCTTGCTTGAAGGTAATTTGTATTCTTTTAGCCAATTCCAGATATGAGCTAAAGTTTGGCTTAAAATTTAAGATATATCACTTCCTGGAGATAGAAAACGGGAAGGACTTACAACACAATAACTTAAACTTCCATATTCAGTCACAGTCACGCACATGCACCTAACTGGAGACTCCTGTAAGAGGTTTTATTTAACCACAATTATATTCCTACCAGAGGCTTAGCAACCCATAAAATTAATTGAAAGCTGTTCAAAAAGGAATTGCAAAGGGCACTTTTGCTTCCTTACAGGTTTTTGTCTCATGAGCTCCTATGCACAATATGCATTTTACCAGTGCCAAAGCCTGCAAAGGCAGATGGCTTGGAGAGAAGGTCAGAGCAGCACTGGAGAATGTCAGATGGAGGGACGCAGTGGAGCTACTCTAATAGTAACAGCAAAGAGGTCCCTGCTCTGCAGCACGCAGGGGAGCTGCCCTTTTCATACCATCCCTGTTCTTTTCTTGGGTAAATGACTGCAGGGCAGCTCGTCTAGAACTGCCTCTAGTGCCTTCTGCCAAACAATCTGCTGCAGCCACGGGGCTGACCAGCGGGTGTTAGTCTTGGCAGGTGCTAAAAAATGTCTTACTCCTCAGGGGTATGTCTGGAGACTGATTTAGCAAGTGCTACAGCACACAGGGATATTTGGAAAACATAGTATTCTTCAGTGTTGCTTGACTTTATCCCAAGGCTACATGGGTTTGATATAAGACACTTGGACTAACCTCATTCTGTGGCAGACTATATTCCCAGAAGGAAGCTCAGAACACACCTGCTAGCAGTAAATGTCCCAAACATTAAAGGAGATGGCATCCCAGTGGCATCCTTACTGTTCTGGGAAACTCTGTGGGATATTATGGGAAGAAAGAAATCCTGTCAGTTTGCATAACAGCTGAAGAGAGGGAAGAAAATAGCTTGTGTTTACCATGAAAGCTGTTTTTCAGTGAAGTGTCTTTGCAGTTTGCTGTTATCATGTTGAGACTGGGTGGGGAAGGTGGTACGCCCATGCAGGAGTGAAGGGAGAGTGTACACAAGGGGTAGAGGGAGGGCAGGAGGTAAAACCAGGCCAAATGAGCCATTGCCTCTGTGGATGTGCAGTGAATGTGCGTTCCTTGGGGATCTGATCCAGTTTGACTCTGGTGATGTCATATTAACCCATTCAAGAGTTATGTGATAGGCTAAAGATATAAATGCAGCTGTATAAAGGTGCATCTCAGGACCTTATTTTCCTGGTGTTTTCCTCATGGTGTCTTTTGGGGAGCAGTATGCTGGGTCTGGGATGGTTTCCCTACAGATACTGACTAGAATGATCATTTCTGTTGTACCTCATCCTGTTACTTTTAATTCTGCAGAGTTTTATGGTATTTTTTTTCTCAGCATTTCAGTTTGTTGCAAAATAAGGAAAAGCCCAGATGTCCAGCCTTCATAGCCCAGATTAATTTTTCTTTGAAACTGTTTCAGAGGCTTTGTTCTCAAACAGCAGCACAGTGTGATGGTTTAGTGTGTGAGAGTCTGCTCAGGTAGTTTTGGAGGACTGTCCTGACTAGAAGAAGTGAAATTTAGCAGCCTGTAGCTCTGCTGCTTGTAGGCTATTCATTTTGGACAAAACCAAGCCCTTTCCATTATTCTAGCTTCCCTGAGGACTGCAGTTGGGGGTTCTCTGCAGCTCATTGCACAGGAATGAACAAACCTCTGTTGAGTTCCAAGCTCTGAGGTTCCAGAGCTCCACTGTGAAACACGAACAGAGCCAAAATGGAGCTTTGGCATAAATGTCCTACACTGTTCTGGTGTCCACCCCTCTCAAGAGATACAGAGGCAGTAGACAGGATACAGTGGATAGACTTATATATTACAGTGCCTAAGAATCTCCCTGTTTCTTCTAAAATGCCATATGGAATAATATGATCATAATTTACAAACAGCTACACAGGAAAGTATTTTCTGATAATAACAGAATATTGATTTCCACAGAAGGCAGCTTAACATAATCCACAGACTACAGACTGAAGGTAAATTTGGAAGTCAAGGTGAACAAATTCTGAAAAAAATTGTGCCTTGAAATACGGTGTATTCTCTGCTTTTAAATCAAGTTATCTCTTTCTAGATGGAGAAATATCTCTCTCTTTTTTTCTTTTTTTAATAAGATATGATATAATGGAAGGAGGAAACAGTAAGGCCTTTTCAAAAATAGGTGAGTTAGTTCTTCGATGGGAGGTGAGATTAGATGATAATTGCATTGTTTCTTCTGGTCCTTAACAGTGAAAGCATTTGTGGACTTGGTTGAATAATCAGGACCCTTTTGCTTTCACAGGCACCAGTAAAATGCTATTTTCTGTTGAGTGCTTTTGAATAGAAAATGAAAACAGAAGAACAATATTCCATTATTTTTATGGATTAAACACAAATGATGAGGTGAATTAAAAGTGGAAAGATATTTGTGTATGTGAATGAGGAGATTATTAATAAATCTAAAACAGAATAGAAAAGGTATGAAAAAAGACATGCAAACTGGACTTGGATGTCTTTAGTGTACTTTAAAATAACTCAAAAAAATTTAAATAAAATATACAGTTGGTAAAGAAGCTCCATCACTTTCAAGGTTGACAACAGAGAAACAGATTGGCAGAAGAGAAGAAGAAAATTGTGACAAGAATCATCTGCCATCTGATTTTTCAGGGAAGAATGATGATGTTTTGCATAAATCTGTTGTTTTTTTTTTTTTTTGTGTGATGTGGGTTTCAAAATTGTGGGGACAACAACAAAAAAATCCCTTATGGATGTTTTAAGTCTGTAAATTTGATGTGTTGTTCTTTCAACGAAAATATTGCTGAGATCTTGGGGAAGTGGAAACAGAAAGAGCAGATGTTTTCATAGATATTTTCAAAAGTTCACTCAATTTAGGCAACGTTCCTGAGGACTGGTCACAAGAACTTGATAACCTCCAAAAAGTGTAGGAGTATATGAAATGTGATAGAGGCTAGGTGATATATACAAAAAGTGTAGGAAGCATTTTAAGGACCTCAAATGGAGAAACATTTGTAAAAGCAGTGTTTGAAGATGGACTATCTACTTCATTTTCAAAAAGTGAAAACTGCTTAATTAACTTGACAGAACACTTTGAAGCCCAAGGTGCTAAGACAAAAACAGGGTGACATGACTTCAATCTAAAGTTTCCATCAGAAAGGCCAGCCTTTAACCCATTTGAGGTTATCTTATAACATAAAACTGGAGAAAAGAAAAGACAGTAAACCAGCTGGAAATTTGACAAAACTAGAGGATAGCTTCACACAGACTGACTTCAAAATATACTAAAAAAAAAAAGAGGAAAAAAAGAGCCCACAGCAACCCATACACTCTGAAAGTGACCAGAGTAAGCAAAGTTAGAGCCCAATAATAATGAGACAAACACCACTTACTGTGATAAATCTATCTAAGAAGAAGATCCAATAAAGGAATGTTTCTGGTCTTTGCAGTGTTTCACTGGGAATATGGGACACTTACATGTTAGATATCAGAGCCCTGCAAATAAGCATCTACTAAGATGGAATCAAGATCCATATGGAAACAGCTGGGGCTGGTAAAATGCTGTGAAAAGCCAGTCCCAGACTGGGACTGTGAGATTCTGACTGTGGAAGTTTAAAGTTGTTATGAATATAAGCCTTGATTATTACCTGTCCAGAAGTCCCTAAGACTGCATAGATTTTGGGAACATAAAACAGCCAGAGTGCTGTGCTGGCTCACCCTTCTCTGTCATATTACTTCTCAGACGTGCTCCAGTCAAACTTCTTTCTTGTATATGTCTAATATCTTGTGCAATGAAGCTCAAGACTAATTTTTCTCTTTTCAGCCCTACTTGTCTCTGAGGGACTCCAGAGAAAGTCTGGAAGGAACAGTCAATTGCACACACTCTTGAATCTGGACGTTTTATTATTTGTTTTTGACAAAACTATGAGAAAACCTCTCCCAGATGGATGCCTATGTTTCATCTCCTACCCATCTGGAAATCAGACATACCTGACATGGTTTGGAAAGGTGGAAAAAAAAAATCAGGTTTAAAAAGGTCTGAGCTCCTTAAAAACTTGGCTCAATACGCAGTACAAAGTGTCTGTCTGTTGTGTACCAAGTTCTCACACTGTTTTCCTTCGAACTTCAGACATATAAGGAATTGGTTGCATGGTTTACTAGAAAATGTGGTATGGATAAATACATTTGTAATTTAATTTGTCTGGCTGTATATAGTAAGCACTGTAATAATATAGCATTATCCTGTATTATATGGCATGCTCTCAACTGCACCCATGGAGATCCACCCTGGGTGGAGAGCATGGAGCTTGGCTGGGCATGGTGGTTTTAAAAAATGAAGTAACACATGCTTGGGACCTTAAGTTTATCAGTAACCCAAAGTCACAAAACCAAATGCCTCTGAACGTCCCAGTGAATGAAGTTGTCCTGAGTGCATTTCTGGACCAAAATGTATTTCTACTGAAATATGATTGACTGTGGGAGATTCTTGTGCTCTGTTTAGGTTTAGGAGTTAATTAGATGCCATCATTGTAAAACTTTCTCTTGTATGTTATTTTGGCTAAGCTTTCTTTTGCAAAATATTTTTTTTATAAGCCCGGGGGCAGTGGAAATGTATTTTTATCCAGAAAGAAAAAATAACTTTGCTACTGTACTAACTCTTCTCCCTCCTCTCTGGGAGCAGTCCCAAAAAAATGCATCACAGGATGAACTATGTGTTATGCACTTGTACCTACTTTTATTGAGACTCAAAGCAACACAGTATCTTCTAGTTGGTAAAACAGCAGAACTTAGAAGATAAATCCATAATTGAGCAAGAACAAAGAAGTTTTGGTTTTTTGCCTTTGGGATCACCCATTAGCAGATTGGCTTTCCTTATTTTGAAACTTTCAGAAATATTTTCATGTCAATTGTGAAGTGAGGCAATCTAAACTAGCAGAGGTGGAACATCGAAATCTCCAGTTCATATAAAGCCAACACTGATCTAAATTTGCCACAGTGTCAATATGCCATGACAGACATAAATAGCATGTGCCTATTAAACAAAGGAAAAAAGCTTCCTTGGACTTATTTTCAGGTATAAAGAAACCTCTAAATTTTCTGGCTTTTGTATTTGTTTTTGCAGGTCTTGGCATACTAACAAAATCCAGCAAATTTAGTCTTTGTAAACTTGTTTTTTGTTTGGTTTTGGCTTTGGTGGGGTGTTTTTTTGTTGGTTTGTTTGGGTCTTTTTCCTTGTATGGCAGGAACATGCTAACTGGAGGATTATTACAGATGAACTGTGCAAGTGTAATTGTGTACACTGACAACTGGAAGTGGTCACATATGGCCCTGCCCTCATGGCAGGCCCTGGTTGGAAGTATGGGAGTGGATTAAAGATATTTGTGTGGTCCCTGTGCTCTCTGTGAGTTCATAGTGGCAAGAAAGCTATCCTTGCTTTCACTGTACTCTGTTTTTTTCTTCTTGCAATTAATAATTATGCAATCAACAACTGCAAACCTGTATTGGGCGTTGGAGGGACAAGTTCTGCTCATTGCTTTCAGGAGCTCAGAGTCAAGTAGTAGTTTGTGGTACAGCTATTTTCCATGAGAAAGCAAAGGAGGAAATCTTCCTTTTCCAATCCAAACTGGTATTCTGTTGAGATTTTTTTTGCTGAGATGATAACACATTTTGCTTATCAGAATTCCTTCCTTATAAGGAAGTGCAGCTGTGGCCTGGCTACGAATAAGCACTATAGTGGTAAAATTTTATAAATCTTAGATTTCCTCAAGTTTTAGTATTGATGGCATACTTTTTAAATGGGATTTTATATTGAACTTCAAAACTGTAAGCAGATGAGAATTCCTGTGGCAAAAAGTGCTGAAGGTTAAGGAATTCCCTACTCCAATTTTCTGACAAAAATAGAAAATCACGTCCAAACCCCAAATTTGATATGCATAATTTTTCCTCAAAATAATAAACAAATTACATGTTTGTTGGTAGTGGAAATAAAATGAAAATAACAGAACTCCTATGTTCCTCTGGTAAGGGATAAATTTGCAATTAAAATTCTAATTTTTTTTTTCAGCTTACTTTCCTCTCTTTTAATTTGACCAATCTGTGATGAAGAGCTACAGCCAAATGGAGCGTAGGCTTGTAATGAGGAAATAAGATCTGATCACGCTACTCAGGAAATTCTTGAGCACTGTAGGACTCCAGTATAAACTGAGTGGGGTTTAGTAAATGGAAAGATGATTTAGTAGTAGTAACTAAAAAGTCACACAGGTAAGCAGAGTTCATGGAGTCCTGCCAGAAGTGGCTTTGAGAACATGCATTTTTAAATCATTAATATAACTAGCCCATTCCAGTGTTTTCCCAAGTTCTCTCCTCTCTACAAAGTTGTATGTTTTTGTCTACTCAAATTTTATAGCTTTGTATTATACTTGTCATTTTACCTTCTTCCCCTTAACACTTTTTCTTTCATTTCCTTTCCTTCTCTTTTAATCTACTGCAGGTGACAAATGCAAATGACAAGAAGCATAAACTGTCAGCAGAGTCCTGGTATAAATGGCAGATGTCCTACTGACTGCAGTGGGTGTTACCTTCACTCATGCCAGGACTAAATTTAGTTTACATGTTAAGAAACTGGGGCAGCAGGGGAATAATTCTGGCATTACTATGATCCTCCTTGCCATGCTTTTATTTTGCTCACTTCTGATATTACATTTCTTTTTTTTCCTGTGTGTTGTAAACTAAGAGAGCTATCCCAGGCCCCCTGCATTTGGAGAGCTGAACTTCTTCAGATAGGAAACAACTTGTCTTTAACCAAAGCCCAGTCAACAACACTCATTTAAATTGATACAAAACCCATAAAACTGTTCTTCAAGGGTATCACGTTTTGCTCCTTGTGAATCCCAACTTGTTTGAAAAGAACTCTATCAGAATAGAAACAAAGAGGGTAATATGTTTTAGGAAGCTGAAAAACCTCTCTCCTCCATATTTATTAATTTCCAGTGTCACCATGTGCAAATGAGGCCAACTATGTCCATAAACCTTTCCCTTATTTCCTCAAACTCTCCTTTATTCTTCTTTTGTGAAGGTTATGGCACAGGGGAAGATATGTTATGCTGGGTGTTGAGGATGCTGCTTCAAAATCCCAAAGCAGATTTGTGGGGAAAAATCTTTGAGGAATGCTCCTCCCTCCATTGGAAATGTCTGTTTTTAAAAATCTAAGAATCACAGAACTGCCTAAACCAAAAAGTTGTAGTGCTACTAGGATTTGCAAATGAGGAAACTCACAGGCACGAGTGAGATGAGGAAGAATAATCTCTAACAAACGAGCTGTTTTTTTTTTTTTGTCAGAGGGTACTGCCTTTCCAGACAATCTTCTTTTCTTGTTGAAAACTGAAAACAAATTGACAAACTGATACTCCACTGAACACTTTCAGAAGATTAAACCTAGATGGTAAAACTACTAGTGATGTAGTGATGTGGCCAGAATGTTTCCCTAATTAAAAAACAATGAGGCATTAATATAGACTTTGCTATTTACTCTAGTGAGAAATGGTGACATTTAGGGAAAGGAAAACATTTAGAAAGGGAAATGAGAGGAGCAGCTCAAGCCCAAATCTATTGGCCAGCCCATGCCTCTGCTACAGGGGGTGAGGGCAGAAGCCAGGAGCGCACTTTAGGTCCCCCAACGTCTTCTTTTTCTAACTACCCCAATCCTCTGCAGGATTTGGCCACTGGCAATTAGGAAGGGGGATTACAGGAATACCTGTGCCCACCTGGGGTTATCAGAGCAGCTGTAGCTCCTCAGCAGGGCAGGGGTAAAGCTGCCTGCCCACCACCCACCTGCAAGTGGCACCTGGGGTTGTCTGGGTGGGCTTTCACTTTTCCTGGGCCTGCAAACCTCCCTGGGGCAATGAATACTCCAAAAGAAATTAGCATAAAGGTTGATTTTTTCTTTCAATAAGCTAGGCTTTAGTGGACCCTAAAACTGGGGCTTTTCTGTTCAGAAATTGTTAGTAAAGATCTTAGTTTTTGCCCATATTTTTGTGGGGGCTGTTATTATCAATCTATCAATACATTTTTAAGTTCTGTTACTAAATTATGATCTGTACAAAGTCTGATTTACTTTATTTTCACTACTTCAGATAGTTAATTTTTAATTTAGTATGGACTTGGTTGATAAAGAAATATGTTTTTCAAATTTCCACAGATATTTCCTCCTTTATCAGCAAGAGAGAGTTTTGCAGGAAATCACTGTTAAGTTAGAGATACCATCCCAAATACACCCACTTTTCATGAGATACTCCTTTACTGTGATTTTTACAACGGAATTACCTTGCTCCTTCCATTTCTCTTTTCTCTGCCTATAATCCTGGTTTCCTTAGCTTTCTCTTGAAATAGAGACATAATAACAGACTCAGATTTATCCTGTTGCTGTTTGTATTACTGAAAAGCATGCTGTAAGCAAAAGTGGTGCTCTTTCCATACCCTATGTTGGTCTAACTGCCTGGGACAAGTTCCAGAGCTATACTTTCCTATTTTTTAGGGAGAAATCTAAATGAGGCATAAGGAAACTTGGCTGCAGAAGGCATCAGTTTGTAACAGGTCTCAAGTTTGCCCTAAGTGCTTGGTTTCTTGAGAGCTAACTGAAAGCAAACCTAACTCCCCCTCCTTCCAAACTTTGGAGAACAGCTTCTCGAGATACAGCTGGTGTTCTTGTGTGATGTTTTGTTCACATGGGCTGCTCTTCCCTTTGTGAAATGCTCTAGCAGAAGTTTCATTGCAGATAGATATTGCTGTTGCAATGGTATGCTAATACCTGCTGCTGCTGTACTTCTTTGTCCTACACTGATGTGGTACATTTCCCAAAACAAACATGTTAGCTGCAGAGTCACTCAAGGAAAGAAAAAAAATTAAGAAAGAGACATCTTAAGCAAAATTCCTTCAGCTGGCAGTGTTGGGGGTATGATATAAAGGCCAGAAAGTGTATTTTTACAGTGTATGTAAGTACCTGAATTTTGTGGGTGCTTTACTTGTGGCAATACAGGTCCCTTCAATAGGAGCAGAAGGTACTGGTGTCAGTCAGTGGAGCTTCTTGCTTGGTCTTTGAGACAATGGTGCTGAAATCGAAGGCTGACTGAGAAGGAGAACTGGCCACAATTTCCCAAAAAATAACTGATGCTTCCAATTTTTAGATGGAAAAATCTTAATTATTTTATTTGTTGTGTTTTCTTCCAAGCCAGTTTGTTCTACAGTTTTTATTTCTTGAATCTCCACAGCAGCTGGGGAACTATTTACACTGGACACTACAACACTGTTGAGTTTGCTTAGCTAGCTCTATCAAATAACATGAAGGCACAGAGGACTGTCAGTTCTTGTGGTTTCCTTCAAGTCCCTCTGGAAATATTCCTTGTAAGTAACAGCTTTGTAGAGGACTACTGATTGTTAATGAGGTAGCATGGGGGACTGTAGCCACAGTTGCCAGGACATCATGGATAAGGATGTGCTGTTCTTACAGGCTTTTCAGGAAAGACAATAAGACAGGATATTTCATAAAATATTTAATCATCCCTCAGCCATACTGGTAGCCTGTTTGGCTTTTCTTTCAAAACTCTCATTTCGCTTTTTCTATCTGAGAATAATCCTAAATGCTTATCCTAACAGCAAATGAGTAAAGGAAAAATATTTGCTACACAGTACTTCAGAATGTGACTAGGTAAAACTACGTCTCCAATATTTCTGAAAGGTTTTCATAAAACAAAAAAGAACCCAGCATTCCTAGTCTTCAGGACATGTAAACAGGGTTCCATTTGAGTACACATCTACCCTCCTCACTGTTTGTGTCTAGTTTTATTTCTGGTAGGAACCAGAATGTACTGAAGACAGAGGGTCCACTCAGCTCTTGTACTGATGTCAGTATCTAGTGTGGGGTGTAGAGTTGTGGTTATTTTACAACTGCATGATTTAGATGTAGCTCGGGAGCCACTCTGAATTGTGTGACTCAGAAGACCTTTATAGACTGGGCTTCTATAGAGCTATGAACCTAAGAAGCACCACTTCCAGGTCTTCCACTTTTGCTTTGATGTTAGCTTAGAAAGAACCCAATTTATGGGTGTTAGTAAACTTGCAAGTTCATTTCACTGAGAATTTTAAGGGCAAGGATTATGGAAGAGAGAACCCCTCCTTTTTAAACCTGTCATGTGAAGTAAAACATTTATGTTCAAAGACTAATAAAAATCTGAGCCCATTGTCTGTGAATCTCTTAGAACTAATATAAGAATAACAGATTAAAATAAGCAGAGAAATATTGCACTAAGCAGAACAATTAATAAATAAGAAGATTAGATGGAATTCATTTGGAGTCATTTCCATAAAACGAAAAAAAAAGAGATAAGAAACTCCTTGGAACACCCCAGGCTCTCAGGTAACATATTCTCATGTTGTAAGGCCAAAGAATGTTGTTTTGCTTCGTGAGAATTTGATTAAGCTGTGGGTTTAGGATTGCCTTGTTTTACTGACTGGTCAGGAACCACTGGAGGGCAGGAGGTATTGAAAATCAGGAGTGAAGTTGAGTCTGTCAAGAAGGAAGGAGCAGGGGGAAGGTGTTTTAAGACTTAATTTTAATTTTTCTCATTACCAATCAACTCAAAGTAAAAAGATTAACTAATTGCCCAAGCTGAGTCCGTTTTTGATGTGGCTGTAACCACTGAGCAATCGCTCCCTGTCCTTGTCTTGACCCACAAGCTCTTCATCGTATTTCTCTCTTCCCTGTTGTGAGGGAGGGAGTGATAGAGCAGCTTTGGTGGGCACCTGGACACCAGTCATGTTCAAACCACCTGTTTGCTATGTTTGGGAGGAGCTCTCAACAAAAACTCTATGTATTTATTAACTTTTTCTCATTTAAATACTTCCTTACATACCCCTTTTATCAGGATACCTGAAAATCACTGTCAGCAAATTCCTTGTCAGCAGACAGAGTGATAAGCACTATTGCTTTTCATACCAACAAATATCTGAATTTACAAAATGTGCTTTTCTCTTCTTTCATCAGGTTGTCTAGTCACAGCCTGCCTGTGGCCTATGGCTATGAGTGTTTCTGAGCTATTTGCAAAATAGGAAAGGACTAGTATTTATGTGGCAACTATGTGATTGTCCTCAGAAAATATCACATAAATAACTTACCTATGAAGATCAGTTTATGAATGTCTATTCTATGTCTGATTTTGTCCCAGTTCTCCTCATGTTGCTTGAATTTCCCACTAAGATGAAACTGGTCTATTTGCACAAGCTAGTAGCACAGGCTCTTCGGGATAAAAAATCTGGGTTTTTTTTCTATATATAATTTCTACCTATCCACACTAGATTAAATTAAATAATCTCTTCAATGAAAACATTGCCACTGTGTTTTACAAGTTACCAGCCTATAAGTTTCATGTTCTGTTGCAACAGAGAAATTATTTTCATAATATCAGTAGAGAATAAGTATTTTTCATATTAGAAACTAATACAATCTTATGCTTTTTGCAAGCTAAATGGTGTATACTTCTTGCTCAAATGTGATGGATTTTATTCCCAGCAATGCACTTTTGAGCAATTAGTACCAAGTCTTTTCTGGTGTAGGGAAAATACAGTATTTCTTGACTACTCAGCAGGCAGGCCATTTTTAATGAAATGAAAACATCTTACGTGAAGCTAAAAGCATTTGTTTTATTAATTAATATGAATGCTCTTTCTTCAAACTATCAGCTGCTCTGTTTGAGAAAGTAGTCTACTAAGTCATATTGGATTACATGCTTATATTCATTTTTAATTACATTTGGAGGAAACACGGTAACAGCAAGAGGAAAAATAACATCTCTTGATTATGTGAGTTGGCCAGTGCTTGGCCACCTCCTCTAGAATAGCTAACTTTTATTTGGTTTTGTTTGGAAAGAGTCAGGGCCATGTGATATAATAAAGAAAGAACATAATTATTCTCTTTAATCCTGCAAATTTGTCATGTTTGGTATTAAGGAATGCACAAATTAATGTTCAAAGAGAAAGCACTAAATAAATGAATAAAAGAAATTTGTGAATAACCTGTGAGGGAAAAAAAAGGGGCAGAGACATGAATGATGATTGGTCAGATAAAATTTTTCATTCACCTTTTTAGTGATTCCAATTATATTCCCTGTAAATTAATAGAATTTGTTTTTTTCAGTTGCCAAACTCTTCTTCTAGTATGCTGAAGCCTCTGCATACTTTCAAAATAAGTGAATCAAATCAATAATATAGAGGGTGGTACAGGTAATCCTAAAGCAGAGACAGAATCAGCTGCAAAGGAAGCCTTGGGCTTCAGGTTCAGGTCGTGATGTCTAAATTGGTAGATTAAGTGTGCCATACCCCATTTTGGGAGTTGTTCCTATAATCTAAGTATAAACCCCAGTTTCTGAGAACAATTATCACAAACACAGACCAAAATGTAAACCAGAGAGAGTTTGGATGACTGTGCAAAATTTATCTACTTTTACAAAGAGATTGGGAAGTGGAAAAATGTATTTTTTTACTTTTGACTACTGTAGTTTCTAATCCATATCTTAATCCATTTTTCCATACTAGAAGTAATTAGTCAACTCTTCTATAAGCATATCAGGTCCAGATTCAGACAGTTTCAGACAGATCTATTTTATTTAATAGACCTTACAATTTAGTGTTCCTGTGAAGAAATTATATTTTGACAGCACCATAATTTTTTATAGGTTCTATTCTACATCTTTAGATAAGGATGAATTTTCATATGCTCTTGGAATGCTTAATTCAGCTGGAGATACAGAGGAACGATCCCACTGGTTTGTTTCTTTTTCTCCTGCTGGAGATTTCCCATTAAAGGAATGGCAGATTTCTTTCCTTTTAAAGCTACAAACCCAGGAATTACACTAAAGAAATTTTTGTAGTAGAAGGTCTGTCACAGTAGGCAAACTAAAAATAGAAGAGTCTCTCAAACGCACAATGGCAAAAACCAACAACCAGATTTAATTCTGGCACCTCTAGGCAGTGTTCTGACTGCCTACAACAGTGTTTAATATATATATATATATTCATATACAATAAAAATGACTTCTATTGTTGTTTGTGTTGGTTTTTTGTTGTTGTTGTTTGTTTGTTTGAATTTTTATTTTGTTTATTGCCTGTCACAGGTCACAGTTAGAAGCAGACTTCAGCTTACTTAGGAAACAGTATCAGCAATGAACCTTTGTATTACCCCATTGCATGTCTAAAATTTGATGGTGATGATGATGACGATGTCCCTTATGAGAGCTAGTAGTTTGATCTACCTTGTCCAAGTGCACAGAGGAGGTATGGAAGGACTATCCTAAAAAAGGCAGGTAGATTTCCATTTCAGCACCCATTCAGCCTCCTGTGTGCCACCAGGAGCCATCCAAAATGGCCTCAGGTAATTTTTGCTGTGGTTATGGTTTCTCTGTTAGGGACAATCGTCCATGAGGAGCCTGCTTGAGACCACCTTTTCTTTCCTTAGGGACTGCCAAAGAGGTGCCAGGCAGCAGTGAGTTCTACTAGGCCAGGTTCGAATGTAAAAATCAGGAACAAAAGACCTATATCCAGAATCTTGATTGCCCTGCCAAATTATGATTTATCTCATTTTCATCCTTCTTGCAAAACCACAGATTTTATTTTTTTATTTCTGGACACAGGGAAAGTCAGTGGTAGACCCGAATTTGTTAATGACAAATCAGCTAGACTCAGACCTGGAAGCAGTGAAGGTGCAAAATCTGAGTAAGACCACACTGTGTTTTTGGCTTTGACAACAAACTGTCGGACTTCACAACCGGTTTCTTTCATTGACTTGGAAAGGCAGCAGGTTTTTGGAAGCTCTGGATAGAAGTCTGCTTAATTGTACATTTCACTCTTGAACAGAGATGCTGCAATAGTAAGAGAGTTTTTTGAAGTGCAAGAGTAAGTTGTTTGAATATTGCTCTCTGTGATTTGGCCTAGAAACCTACTGGCTGTCACACTACCTGGACCTCTATCAGGAGGAACATTTGTTTCCTGTCTCATATCTGGAAAAATAATGTTTCCTGGTTTTGTATCTGGAAAAATAAAGTTTCCCAGAATGTCATGGTTCTCACCTCATTAGACAATTCTGTAGTAGCACTGAAGTTCTCTGTGCAGGTAAGTGGATGGTTACTTACATCCATGGGGCTGTCCAGTAGTAAGACCTTGCATAATTTCTTTAAGATTGCTAAGGGATTTTGAACAAAGCAATTCCTGTTTTACTCATGCTATCGCTCATAATTCTAGTCCTATTGCATCACCAACATATATTGCTGTTTTATGACCTGCATTTCTCTTTCATGCAAGCCCTGTATGCCCTTTAGTGCTGTGATGCAACAGTGGCTGTTATTTCCCAGTTTCTGTCATTCCTGTCCCACCCCCTTTCATATTCTGTACCTGATGTTCAAGTTCTTCTGTTTCATTGTCTAGGGTCCTTACCTTGTTATATAAATGTACTGTTTGTTCCTGACAGCAGGGTTACATTTATGTAACTTCTGCCATTTAAAAGTTAGTTCTCCGAGCTGAGAGGGGCCTTCTGTGTTTCCTCTGCTCACAATTGAGAGAAATAGGCAAATCCAGAGGTGGATTTGTCCCATCTGTTTAAGGCACTTAATTTAGGATGAGATGAATAATCTGCTGAATGCATTTTATATTTCTGCTGTGACTATAAATGGAGGTAGATGATTATAGTAGGACAGATGCACAAATGTAACATAGTTTATGTTAGGTGAGATGAACATGGATCCTAGACAAACCTAATTGTCCAAGCTCCCTCAATAGTACAGAAAAAATTAGCACAGCCAATTGATACTTATTCCCCTGTATATTTGGATGGCATGAATTGCTGTTTGGAGTGCCCCTAGAATTCAGGACAGAAGCTTAGCCTTACCTAAATTCATTTCTGATAGCTAAAGCAGGAGACATGCATGTCACTCAAACTGGGACACCATAGATATGCTATTGTCATCGGTAGTAATGTTTTCTTTCTCCTTAAAAATACACTTAAACACACTGCTACTCTTTTATCAGCTATGATAACTTTGTGAATCTAACTTCCTACTGCCTATGAGCTAAACCTAACCAGAGAAATTATACAAATGTATCCCAGAATCTTTTCCATGTCACTGCAAATAAATACCATTTTTCTTTATCTCTCCTGTCTGAGTTCTATAGAAATTGTGCATATCCAGGAAGTCACATGCAAAATCACATTTCTCTTTTCACCATTCACAAAGATAAAGTTAATTGTGTTTTAATTATCTTGTTTTAATACCCTGTATTTAGTATGTTGCAAGATATTAAGGAAAAAAGAGAAGAGAGAGAGAGAGAGAATGAATTAAGAATAGAAAGTAAATGCACAATTCTCTGGGATAAAAATGAGCAACCCAAATACAATGAACAAGTTATAAAGCAGAGTCTGGAACCCAAAAAAATCTGCTCTCAGTTAACCATGGTAAATTGGGCACAGTGGGCCACTGGGAAAAGACAAGTGTGATGATTTTCTGAATGGAGAACGGTGAGTCTCACGGAGACCAGTTTTGTGAGATAACTGTCATAACCAGTTTAGCATGAAAGTTTGATCTAGTCAATAATTTTTAAAAAATTGCAAGTTGGTCACAGAGAAATTGAACAGACACCTGCTATTCTCACAATGTGCCTTATCTGAACCCTTATTACCAACAAGAGAGGAAAGTATATCTCACTGGATGTTAACTCAGTTTAAACTGAGAAATCTTCTGCCTTGAAAACACTGCTAAGGTTAATTGGCACTATAGAGGGTCAATGTTTTTGAAAACAAGATACATATCATCACTTACGTTATTCAATTTAAAAGATTCACATTCAAGTTTATTGAATTACAAGAGCCCAGTTGCAGGATGTTAGTTCACTACTGGTCTTATGCTCTACATAACAGTTTTATCACATAAAAATATTATGGATATACCATGTTCTTTGTTTTTTAATAATCAAAATGTGTGCAGTTCCAGTTTGCAGCCAGAATCCATTATTTACTGAAATCACCTGGAAGACTCCTAGGGAACTGAATGAGAATAGTGTCACAGAAAGAGGTAGACTTTACTAATGGATTATTCATGTTTCAATTAACCAAACCAATTCAAACTTTGTTTGTCAGCTGTCAAATGAATTAATGGCAACCATTTTCCTTGGGTCAAAGAGAAGGCGAATGAAAATGGTATTGCAGAAGGATAAGTAGCATCTCCTAGCATCCTGGTGCAGTATCCAAATGGTTGTATGGGTTTAGAGAGGTTTTCAAACTTGAATGAAATATTCACATACCTTAGAATTGTACTTGCTCAACAAGCAGCTGCGAATTTTATATTTTTTAAATGAATACATTAATCTCTCTAGGCTATTCATCCTATTTGCTGGGTTTTTCAAACATAAAAGAGTTATCGTGATAAGTTCTGACTTTAAATGACTTTCTCATAAGTGAAAATAGAGTAGTTTCTCATAGTCTTTATGGTGGAACCAGGAGAAGAATGAGGAGGGAGCTTTGACTTGGCAAACCATCTAAGCCAGGGCACGCTATAGATGGAGTTAATGGGCATTAATGGAGAACAGCATGGCTGCAGAAAGTTGGGCATCAAGCCTAACATTTGTTTAGTAGAGACATCACCATCATGGCAGGCAGCAAAGCTGGGTAAACAGAGAGGGAAAGACTTCTGTAGGACCTGAAATAAGAAGAGGAGAAGCTCAAATTAAATGCAGCAGTGAAATGGGAGTCAAAGGACCTTCATTTATTATCTATGTTCTTCTACTTTAAAATGTCATTCTTTGAAGCAAATTAGAATGTTTTGTCCCATTTGCTTGGCTACATGTCACAATGAAAGTACACTTTGTTCATTAAGTAAAATTATGAACTCTCTCTTGAATTATTTATTAGTCTAATGAAAAGGATTAAACATTTAATTGAAGTTTATATATCTATTAAATCTGGATTTCTGTGCTATTATTAAATCTGCGTCTCTATAGGTGATGTAACATTTCATTTGTTCAACTGTGGGATTAAATTTTTTTTGAAACAAGGGAACTCAGGGTTCTTTATATGCCTTGGACCTCTCCGTGAGAATGTGCATGGGGAAGTGATGATCACTGGAAACAGTGGCAAACCTTGGCCTAGGTGCCAAATAGAGTCCACTGAGGCATTTTGTGCAAGTCTTGGACGTGTTTCAGATCTACCTCCTTTGTCCTAACGAGCCCTGAGGTGCTCCAGTGTCTGTGGGCTTGTGTTACTCCCTGTGACATGAGCCTGCTGCTGGGTCACTCTCTGAGGACACACATGCCTGTGGGATGGATGTTTGCTGTGTGGTAGGGCTGTGCTGCTGGCTGAGCATGTTGACTCCAACACCTTCCAAATAGCACTTTAAGTCCTCTTATGGAGGGAAGGATTTCTGCTTGCTTCTCTGTTTCTTCATTAAGAGAGTGCTTTGATAACTCAGCTGTTATTACTACCTGTCTCTCACATGGATGCTGATGATCTCCAGAGTGAGAACGAGCGCTGTTGCTGCAGGAGGCTCTGCTGAGGTCTCTTGTGTCTCTGTGGGAGCACTAGAATTTTTCTTATGTTTTGTGGGGTTTTTTTCAGTGATTTGGGTCTCACACAATGGTAAATAGTTTATTTTTCTTCACTTCTTCCCCTCTGCTTCCCACAGTGCTGTGGGACATGCCACCTGAAAGTCATCTGTAGAGGCTAAACAGCTTCCTATATTGGAGTGCCACTCAAAATTCCTTCTCTTTTTTTTCCTTCTCCTTTTTTTTTTTTTTTGTTTTGATTTGGAGAACAAATGGTAAACCAAAATCCTCTTTGCTAAGCCTAAGTATAACCTTTCTCCATTTTCCTGGTATTACTGGAAAACTGCAAAGCTGTCATACCTTTTGAATGATGCATCACAATGAAGTGCTAAACCAGAGTTGCAATTTACCCTGGCTTGTAAATTTCTGATAGATGCCAAGAAGAGGCAGGGAGCCCCATTTGACTAAACTGGAAAATATTCCATGGAAGACAAGTCTACCTCACTTTTTTATTTATCATATCCGTAAGCTTGTCCACCTCTTCAGTCAATATCATAAATATCAAGAGCAAACAGTAAATGTCTGTAGCTTGACGCAGTTACACAGAAGACTGGCAGTAGATTCCCGTGCTTTTAAAGGGCTGTCCCAGTCTCAGTCAGGGCTGTAGTTCACTGCAGGTGCTGGAAAAAGGAGGCTGTACTGCAGACATAGCAGCAAGATTTCAGTCATTGAATTTCAGAGGCTGCCTATGCTTAGCACAATGGGACATCTCAGCTGACCTTATCAAACTCATAGGCAGCTGATTAATGCAGTCCACAATGTGCATTCTAAATACAGAATTCAAGAAGTCTCTTCAGATTTTTGGTGTCACATTAAGTTTTACCTGTAGACAATCTTTCAGTGACTTTGCAAGATACAAAGTAGCAGAATTACAGCTCTAATTCTGTGCATCCCAGAAGGCTAGAACTGGTCTTAGAACTTAAAATTCACATTTGAAAAAGTAGAACTTCTGATCACAGTCTGAAAAAAATTCTCGGTGAATCTCTTGGTAGGCAATAGAGTTCAGCAGGCATTTTGAGGCGGGACCTGTCAGTCTGTTTCAGATCTGTATGATTATCTGCTTCCTAGAAATGTCTATTCATCCATTAGTGAAAAAGGCATGGAAAAGTATTATCTGTGTGGGTGCTCACTATCAAACTAGTTTTGATAGTTTTACCAATGTGACATTTACAAGGTCCTGACAAAAGCGTTTGGCTGAGAAAGAAGCTTAGTGAAAGTCTTTCACTTACACCTTAGAAAATGGACAATTTTTGTAGAACAAACTCCATTAATCAATACTTTAAAAAAACTAATGATCAAATTTTATAAAAAATTTTAGTTGGATTGATGATTTCTACCCAGGGTTTGCCCTGAGCTGCAAAGCAGAGGGATGTTCCAGGTAAGGATCAGTGTTTTTTGGCAGAGTTGTGTGTGGGCAGGGACTGTTTAAACAGTCACCTGTCCATGCTAAACCTGATTCAAATCAATGCCACAAGAACACGATATTGTATGACATATTACATTATATTATAATGAAATGAATAATGAAAGTGATGTGTCAGCCCAGAGGAAAAAAAGCAGAAAAATTCCTCTCTTTTTTCCTTTTTGTTTTTCATCTGCACCTGTGTGGATAATTTCACTTTGAATGCAATATGCTTATAGAAATGAAGCACTGATGCAGATTCAGAGGGAAGTGTTTCCTTATTAAGACAGATGAGTAAAGAGCACTTCATTTTTTTTATTATTAGTGGTGAAAAAAATTGATGAGTAAATGTTAAATTCCTTCATGTCTCTTTTAAAATTTATATTTAAAATAGCCACTTAGAAAGATGTTTAAAGTAAACACCCTGGAGAGAAAACCTAGAATTTTAGGATTTTAACAATTAGTACTGCCATCCTACTATCAAAATTCAGTATTTTCTACTGATTTGGTACATGATTCTTCAGCTGTGTAAAAAGTTGTTAGGACGAGATAATGGGGCTGCAGTAGTGTGGATAGGATGCAGCACAGCAAAAAATTTAGGGCATGAAATTAGTCCAGAATTCCTCCTGTCTCATGCTTATGTGATAATAATAACCTGCTGGAATAAGAGAAGGATGGTAATGGCTCTTAAGTACGGCACATCCACTATGTTTAAGATTGGTTACATTGCACAAGGAAGGGCACCACATTGCCTTCAATGATTAGCTATGGATCTGTTGTAGCTGTTAAAGTGAGTGTGTAGTAATTCCTACACAGGCTGGGAAAGAAAGAGAATGAACTTTCAAATTAATAATTGGTTCCCTTTCTAAGCAAATATGTTTCCATTTTTCAGTAGCTAGAGAATGCTGCTGTTTCTGTTGACTCTGCTCTCTAGTAAGAGAACAGTCTTCCTTTCCAGACCATTGGTATTTGCTTGAAGCTGAAATCTGTTTGGAGGTGTTTCCTGCTCTGGAAATGCATCCTGGAGGAGATGAGCTTACAAGCTGCTGTCGCCCAGAAGAAAACTGTGGTCTGACAGTTTCACTGGGGCACAAGTGCATCACTGCATTATACCAGGAATTTGTGCTGCCAGGACACGTGTACAGAGCTGAACATCATAAAGCAAGCTGAGGGGGAAGCAAGACCTGTGGAAAATGTGTTGTAACATATCCTGTGATACTGAAAAAAGAAGAGAGAAGAATATAGCTGATAGTCTGCTAAAGCCATGTTTATTCACTGAGTTTCTCTGTGTTTGAACTGCTAAAAAGAACAATGTGTGAATGTCCCACTTGGTTTCTAGCAACTGGCTAGTCCTGTGGGAAATTGTCCCTCAGTGGAGGCAAGTCTGGAAAAGACAAGGGGGGAAAGTGAACAAAGAACAAAAATTACCATATCTGTGAAGCCTGTGGGCTGGCAAAATCATGCAGTGATGGAGGTAGAACTTGTCAGTCTGAGACAGAACCAGGTTCACTTGGACAGTCTCTCACCAGATATTTGACTTTATTTTCTTAAAACTACACAAAAGTAAGGGATTTTTAGCACCTCTGCTACCAAAACCTTGCCATATAATGCAAACCCAATGAAAATATAAACATCCTTTGGAGCCATTATTACCTGCTTTTTACACAAGCATTCAACTTTGGTCCTTATGTTTCTTTCATTCACTTTCATTGTCCACTTTGCAGAAGGCAGATTTTATCCAAAGGGTCAGGGCACTTTGAATTCTACTCTTGACAAAAATACATTCAAGCCCTCCCAAGTTGCTCTGATGTGCTGATTTTATATGTTAATTGCACAAACAACTTCTGTTTCAGCATCTAACTGAGAAGATTGCTTAGCAGTGTATTTATAGTGGACTGCTCTAGGACATTTCTTCATCTGCACAGCCAATTTCATAGCATGTTACTAACACATATTCCTTGAGCTTGACTGAAGCTTCCTCTTGGAGTTTTCAAAGCACATGTTGCCTTACTTAAGCTGGACTGACTGCACTTACTACCCTGCATATGTCTTTTCCCTGTAAGAGTACATATTGTACTCATTCACCTTCAGTCTTTGGGATGCCATTTGTTCTCTATGACCAGCAGTTTCATAACCACTTCAAACCATTCTTTAATTACTTTGGGGTAAGTTGTATCAGGTCATGATACTAGTTTATCCAAATATTGTTTGAGATCTCATGTCCCTATTCTTCCTGTGTTTTCATTTCTGTACCAGGTCAGTTATCCTACACATATGGTCAAAAGTTTCCTTTTCTTTATGTGTGTTTGTAAGGAAGGAATCAAACAGGATATGGAGTATTTTGATTTTATCAGTGGCACCTGACTGTTTCTTCACATTTGTTCCAGCATCTGTTTTTCATTTTTAAATGACCGTGCAACTGTTTTGGAATGAATATTAAATGTGTCAAACAGTGGAGCATTCATGACATGAATTCTTCTATATATATGTTTTGTGCACTTGGCTCATCCTCTGCCTTTGGACTACCATGTTTTTTTTCTCCTGCTACCTAATATAATGCACTCCTTTTTGCTCCCTGTGGTGACATCACTGTTTTTAAAGCTGAGGAAACAACTTGAGGCTAGGAAAACCGTATGAGAGCATAATAAAGATCACTGTGCACCTTGAACTACATACTGACTTTGTTATTGCTCCTGGTATGACAAAATCAATAATGCTAACTGTAGTGTAAACCTCTGCTTTTCTTGAGAGTGCTTGTAAACTTGCTGGCCTGGTTGTGTATGGTTCTTGATGTGCACAAAGGGACACTTCAGAGGTTTCCTGAGCTTGCCTTTGACATCTCCCCCTCTGAGCTTCAGGCTTCCTCCTGTGCCCCTCACTACATATTTTATGTGTGTTTTCATGTGCTGCATGCTCTGCAGGAACCTGAGCCTATGGACATATTTTTTTGTCACTGGAATGCCCTAGTGGAGTGTTCTGAGTAGGGGAAATTATCATACTTGTTGCATCAGTCCAGTTCATGCAAACAAATTGTGGATGCTGTTCAGGACTCCAGCTGAAGAAAGACAGAGAAAATATTTACCTTTAAGAGGCTCTTCAAGAGCTAGAATCTGTCAGAAACCCGAACTCATTCATCGCTGAACACTATGACCAGTTCACCTAAGGGGAATGCTTGACAAAGGATGAGCTACACCTTTTT